>NQIM01000529.1:0-26673 GCA_003426235.1 Xylaria polymorpha
AATTAAAATTTAGTATAATATAAATAAAACTAATAATAATTAAAATAAATACTTTCTAAATATTTTACTAAAATTAATAAAATAAACAAAATTAAAAAACTTACTTTATTAAAAAATAAAAAACATATAATTAAAAAATTACATACTACTTTAAACATAAAAAAAATAGTTATAATTAAAAGTTTACAATAGCTTTAAACAAATATATATAGTTCAAATAAAAATATTAAAATAAATAGCTAGTAAATCTAGTAGCTAAGTACTTCGCCCTATATATATCTACCTATATATATAGAAATATTTCTTTACTACACTATACTTAGACTTATTCTTTAATGCTTAACTAATATATATTATTTTACCTATTACTTATAACTTAGTATTTCAACAATATATATCAAAGGCCAAAACACAACGGTCATCATATTGAGTGAAGGGAGAGGCTCAATGGTCAACCACACCTACCGCCAACAGTGCTGAACCGACTTCTACGCCGTTCCTACCTGCTACTCACTAACATTAGCGCCCGTCTCGCGAATAGACTCCTTATGGCGCTAGGAGGGGGTAAAAGGTATTAGGTTCGAATCCTAACAGCGCTGACCTGCGGAGGTTGCCCTGCCTCTCCTGACACCAAGGGTGTTGACATATGAAAATGGATTTCCCGAACATGTCATGCCCGAGCATAACTTTAAAACGTCAACTGCACTCGCTATCGACTCATATCCGAAGCTTGCACATCACTACTACCTCATTCTTATATATTCCCTGTTACCCTGAATGTCAGGCATTGTCAATTTGTGTGTGTGTGTGTTGTGTTGTAGAATGGAGGGAGCTCCCCGCTCCAGCTACTGTGTACAGAGGGTGTCACAGATAATAGGTGCCACCCAAAAGAAATAAATTGACAACGTCCTCATTGTAAACCATAGGTATTTCCTTCGTCCTTTCTATTACCCCATCCTTTCGTCCAGTCCTCTCCTCCTTCCATTTTCTGGATTAAACGATGACATTGTATTTTGGGGGTAAGTGCTAGAGGAAAACAACGCTACTGTCTCGAAGAAGCTATTCACAGGTCTCTAGATTGTCAGATCCTCCGCTACTCGTTCCATTCTTCGTCCGTCGTCCCGTATGTCTCTTGTTGTTGTATGTAGGAGTAGTCCGTGGTAATTAATGCAAGGGCTTGTGCTCAAGGGCTTAGAACACTGTTTATATAATAATTATCTTTGGGTTTGAAGGGTCCTTGGCCCTTTATTTATTAGCTGTATTTTTAGGGGTAGTGCCTTAGTTTACCTTTTCCCGGCTGCCTTCGACTGTAAGCTTTCTTGATAACTTTTATAATCTTTGCCAACTAATAGTTATTGCTTATATTTGCCACTCTTGTAGTGTCTGCCGAACCCTTATCTTACCATCATTCTTCCATTCTCTTATATACGCAACTATGTTGCAGGCTCTGTGAGCTAACTAGACTTTGGTGCGACTTGGACGAGCAACGCTCGAGCCGGGCGGTGGTCTTTGCATTAAGTTTTTGGTGTAGGCGCCTCCCTGACTAGGTAAGTTAGGTTCTATCTGCCGAAGTACCACACTTCCAAGCCTCTGAAGCCCAAATAAGCGACGGTGGTGAAAGAAAACGCGAGCTCAAAACCAACATCTCCGCCGGACTTCGCACCACAGAGTCGGCCAATAGGGCCAGTGAACCAAACCTGCGCCATGCCAAGCACAGCACCAGCTACACCGACAACACACGCTGATATTGCTGCAAAGCTAGGGGGTAGCATTTTTGGATTCGCATAATCCTCAGCCCGGTACCCCTTGAACCCGCGACGAAATACAAAGTGCTCCGTAAGAGAGACGCCTTCGTATATAGCAAGCCAGTACCCGACGAGCAGGAGCAAGTTCTCAAGCGCCGCCTCGAAGTGATCATACCCCGGTATTGCTATCGCAATGTAAACAGCCGTGCCGACCCCCGTCCAGATGAAGCGAGGCACACGCTCCGTGGTGCGCGCCAAGACCTGGAGAGACAACGACACGGAGTAGATGTTGGGGCAATTGTTGGCGATGATAGATAGCGCGAGCACGACGCAGCAGAACTCTCCAAAACGACCGAGAGTCGGCACTAGGATCTGGGCCAACAATCCGCCAACGCCAGATGCGGAGTAAGCGTCGCTGTAGGCTAGGTTTGAGGTTATTGCAGTCGCGACTGCAGCCCCCAGGAGTTCGGTGAAGACGAGAGGGAACAGCAGCCCCGCGAACGTCCAGAAGAAGACAGAGGTGCGCGGCGTGTCCGTAGGCTGATATACCGTGTAATCAGCGGCAAAAGAAGTCCAGCCTGTCGCGAAGCCGAAGACGGACGCTGCAAACGAAAGCACAGCTCCAGCTTCAGCTGGGCCGCTCGCTAACGGGAGCCTGGCATCAAAATCCCCCCGAATGTGCGAAAATTCCAAGCACAATAAGAAATATGATGAACATTGGAATCCATGACCAGCGCTCATACAAGTGAACGAGCTTATAGCCGAACGCGCATATCAGGAGAGTCGAGAAGGCAATTACGAGGATGCCAGCATACGCCCGGTACATCATGGTTGATTGCGTGGATGAGCTGTGCGCCGACAATAACATTGACGGCCGACCAGCCTACGCATGCCAGAATATTGAAACAGGCCACTGCGAAAACCCGAGTTAGTGAGTGCCTCATTGGTATAATGTGTTTTACGTTGCTGGCAGGAAAGTTGGATAGACTGTCTCACCGAGCTTGACTCCGTAGTAGCCAAAGTAGAAACGCGAGAGTACCATCTGTCGCAATCCGAACTGGGGGCCAAAGGTTGAGAAGAAGCAAACTGGCAGGATGCCAAGTATATTGACGAAGATAATTGTGAGTGCGCTGTCAACATAACCAAGTTGAAATATTGGGATGGCGAGAGCGCCTATGGCAAAAGATGAGACGGCCATATTCGTAGAAAGCCACTTCCCCGATAAGTTAAGATGGATTTATATCAATAGGGACACTATAGAATGCGTACCAAGGTTCCTACCTGGCTCATGCTAGAGTCAGTTCTCTGGCCACTTGGGACTCTCTCAATTCCTCGTTGCTCGACGCCGTACTGGCCCGCAAAGGCTTGAAGCCTAGCATAGAGTGACTTGTCTTCCTTAGGGGTGTAGCTTTGTATGGCATCAATGTCGTTGATACCTTGTCCAGCTTCCATATCCGTGCCAGCGGAATCCCACCGTTTCGCCTTCTCCTCGTCGTGTATGATTCTAAGAGACGCCATGTCTACAGCAAGAGGGTGTAGGTTCGGCAAGAGCGGAGCACCCAGCAAGTCTCATTAGGACTGTGCCTTCATACGTAAACCGTCAGGAATATTAGAAGACGGTGAAGATGCTCTCAACTCGTCCCCTGTTAAGTATCCCGGGTCAAGCAGCGACGGCGTAGGATAGTGCCTAACTCAAAACGGCGGAAGTTGAAGTTCCAGAATAGACGGAAGAGGCCGACTTCATCGATAGCGGGAAGAGCCATGATATAAGATAAGTTGGAGTAAGCCATGATTATCGATGTGGTTGAAGTAGCCGTAAAGGTGGGGGGGTAGGTATGTTCGCGCGCGAGCATGCAGGCACTCAACTGCCTCCATGATATTCCCGCCGAGATCATTGGCCCACACTCCAAGATAAAGAGGCACAATGACGGGGATGACAATCTGAGCCCACGCCTCGTCTTCCTAGTATAGTGGACCCATGATCTGTCTCGTAGAACTCGCAATGTAAGCAGCCTGAACGTCTTCCCCCCCCGGCTACACGTGACAAGGATCAGCTTCTTGTGTGCCCAAGTAGATGACACAAAGATCGCCCTCGCACCGGAAAGTGCAGCGAGCTTGTTTATTTCCAGGAGCTGAAAATTAGGCAATGGGCTATATTGTCATTGAACCCAATAGATATCCAGTTACGGATTCAGAACAGCGGTCTTCATGTTAGGGTAATGCGCAATTAGACAAAGATGTATCGGCCTGAGACAGTCCATTATATCTATAATAGCGAAGGCTATATTAAAGACAGCCCTAGTCGAGCGCGCTTCTACACCTTCGTACGCAAAAATGGGATCAACACCTCCCCAGGATGGCTTCATTAGACATGACCGAACGTCAAAATTCCGGGCTGCACGCTAATGTTGCACCACCTTCTTCATCGAGGATTGATGAGACCCCGGTATCACAAAAGCAAAACAAACGACAAGGATCTGAGTGGAATGTAGAACCATTAGCAAGAGGAATCAGCTGTTTAAAAAGGCATTGATGTCTAGATAACGATGAACGAAACATGTCCAGGATGATTTCGCTATCTACAGTAGATAGATAGGTAGATAGACTCCGCAAAGGCGCAACCGAATCGGGACCCCCTCTATACTAGAGTACCTAGGTTAGACTAGTATAGGAAGAGTACGGTACCTAAGGTTAGCCGGGGCTTTATCTCTAGGGCTGATTAGCTGGAAACAGGTATGGCGAGGGAAAGGTGCAGATGGCAGATGGATGCAACTGCACAAAAAGGTGCGACGGCAAACACTCACCCAGGCCCTCTCTTTCCCTGGCCACTGTATTCCTTACTAGAGAGGAATCGCACCGCCGCACTGGAGAGGAAGGAAAGCAGCAGAGATATCTGCAAATGCCTGAGGAGATTGGGGATTCCAGGGGGTGCTCCCCACTAACCTTAGGTAGATTTCCTGGTGGCGCCCCTGTCAGACCAAGTCTTGTCTCGAATACCCGTCTTGGCTTCCGGTATCCGACCTTGCGGCTTCGAACTTCCAGGGCTGAGATTTCGAGTCTTTGGATCTAGGAGCACCTAGCTTAATACTAAAGCTAGAGTACTGTAAGAAGAACAATGGGAGACTGACGTGAGCGCTGACGTATCAAAGCATTCGGTCCATCAGGCCTTCACTGTTCACGACATTGTAACTTTTCAGAGATTGTGTGCTGAATATACTTCGCGGTGCTCATAGCAAGTATCATGACTCTATGCCAACAACGCGAAACTCGACCCCCATTTGGTGATCTTGCAGCGCTCATATTCAAGTTGTAGGCGCAGCGGTAGTCAACTGTATGTATGCCAACATGCTGTCGTGTCTCGGGAGTCTCCACGTGTACACAATATCTGGATCCAAAACCCCTGCTCTAGCTTTTCGCGACGGGCACGCACAGGACACCATACTCTCTGCTTCACGCATGGTTGGGAGTACGAGTCGGTTTAGAGACGGCTAGAAAATTCCATTCGTGTTATGAAGCTCCTCGTTTGGGAAGTTGATGAACGTTTGTCACTCTGTGTCCGTCGGGAATGAGGAGAGTAGACAACAAAGGGCAAACATAGACTGGGTACCTGGACGGGTTTCTAGCCGTCTTGGGACTGCCCTGATACATTTTTATCGGGGAGAAAAACAACAGCGAGGCAATTAGATTGAAATCGCACAGGATCATGTTGTACTCAGACGACGGCTTGATTCACCTCGGAGTCCGGAAGAGCGGTGACGCTGACATCCATAGTAGTTGTAGGAGATATTCCGGTCAATCAATTGGGATTGTACTGTAGTACAGTCCCTAGTCACAGTACTTATATAGCCAGCTAGCACCCAGATACGTAACACTGACTGAATTGTCCGGTCAGTGTAGCCTTGTAGAGCCATAGAGCTGTGCACAAAGGATAAAACATGGACCTAACGTTTGAATCACATCCCCGCTTGCACATGTGGTGTCCAGATAAAAAAAACATGCTATTGGCAAGTTTTTCCCGCTCACTGGTTACAGACTAGTTAGATACAGTGCAATGGGTATCCCCTCAACGTGCCGTTGGTAGTAGCCACGCAACAAGTTTTGGGCTTGTGACATATGAAGAGATTACACCCAGAGTGCAGGCCGAAGTATTGTAAGTCATGAGATAATTCAACCCGTTAGTCTTCCAGACTCATTCGCCCCCCGCCTTTGCCTCCCCCGGGAAAAAAAACCCTCTAGCATATCTAGATACTGTCCGATTTCACAAATGTATTGCTGACACTGGATTTTAATGAACTGGGAACAGTCGCGTTAGGAGTGATAGTGCTTCTGTTACACCACTTACCCGCTTTGCCAGCGTTATCAGGGGGTCGGTACACGTACCAACTCTATCACTCACCTCTTAAGCCACTTTAATGTATATAGATAGCCAATTTACAATGAAACTACCGATACAAGCAGAGTATTCAAAACACCTGTTTAAAACGAAAAAATCGAATCGGGCAATAAGAAAATGTATACAATGCTAATGGAGTAAATATAATTGTCCAAAGGCACTAGATTGCATGGCAGATAACGCTTGAGGCAGTTAACAAAACAGAAAGCTTTTCAGACAACAAGCAACGGACATATTATATATAGATAGATAGATCGTTATCAATTATATATCTCTGCATGCTACGTTATGTGTGATTTGGAAGCCAGTCATGCCCGGGTTTGATGTACACGTGTGTGTTAGATACAAAGAACACAAGGGAACATCAACTCAAAGAATAACTCCCGGGGGGTGACTTGAATACCTGACTTACAGATTTCAATGCAGATTTCAATGCAGATTTCAATTGCGGTCTAACGCGCTAACAACTATCAGATCAGGAGATTATCACGATGCCGAATTCGCAATTTCCATGATTGCACACAGAGCACAATCTTCTTAAAACCAAGGACTAAATACTCCAGCCACCTTCGCTAAATTTTGCTGTTTAATAGACAAGTTAGATCCTATTGCATTATATCTACCTAGGACATGGAATTTTGTAATGGGTTTGCCTCGCATCAGAACTCTCAGGGGCTGTAGTTAGAGAGGGTATGGACACAACCTAGCAAGAATCGAAGGCCTAGCATCAGGATAGTAGGCGGGACCGCTAACGCGATGAAGCCATATATTCAAAACCGATAATAATCCGGAAAGGTTTAGTATCTTGCATAGTGCTGCCAAATATCGTAAATCAAGGATGTGATACGAGCGTTTTTATTTCGTATGCTATCCTAAGGAAAAACCTAGATAATAGTGCATTGTCAAGAAACTCAAGATACTTACCAAAATTACCAAAATTAACTCACAACGAGACTGCGTACTGTTTCGACTACGTACAACTCCGCGCTTTCCTCTATATTCTTTATGTTCACTAACAAGTCTATACTACCAGGTAACTTAAATTTGAATATCTGGACCGCAGCCTACTATTATACTAACCCGAGTGTCACAAGGCACAGAGACAAAGAGACTTCTCTATACGTATCTAAGATTAATTAGCCTCACGTAGCCTTGAGACCCCCGTGCAACAACAAGAGTTTATTGCTTACCGCATACTTGGGTTCGTGACACCGAGGATAACTAGAGAGGCTGAGTCCGTGAGCAATACTAGATCTTCGGGTGTAATCAATCTTTATCTACGCTTCGGAATTTTAGCGTGACCTATGGTGAAGCCTCAAGCCTGTCGCGTGGTTATTACTGTAGGAAGCTGTCACTACACGCGGGTTGCACCCACTACTCGTTCTTTGGTAAGAACTCAGTATCCTGCTCTATGTGCATTAGCAGTACTGCTACTACGCGGGCATGATCGAATAAACATAAACAAGGTCTATCACTAGAACACTATTCATAATAACCCATCACTGTTTTCCTTATTCTTACCCATAGTAGTAGCGGCTCTCAAAAAAGCTGCCTCGAAAGAATAATCAAGATGGCCGCTCATTTCTTGATGACGCCACGCTTTTTTGCAAGTTTGGGAGAGCGCGGTTTCTTTTTCAGCTCAGGAGAGTATCCAGAAGCTTCTAAATAACTCGTAAATTATGCTTAAAATTGGTGATAATGGACTCTGGGTGTTTAGGTGTAGCCCCTTCGGTGGATTCCCTACAACAATCCCTTCCATATCGCTGCTTCGGTAGATATGTATTAACATAATTCAAATCGAAGTCCGTCCTTAGGTGCATGGAATAGAGATTAACCGCTTCAAAACGAGAAGCGGGTATACCAATTTACAGGTTCAAAAGCCGCGATGGAGCTATCTAGATTAGGGCATAACATTCAAAGATAAGCTCACTGTATATTAGGACTAGGGGTAGATAGAAGAAAGTTAGATGCCAGGGGACGTGGAGCTGTATCTACTAGGCGCCCTCATTGACTATACACGTCCAAAATTCATCCTATTCGTATCGTCTCTTCCTACTATGTTAGACAAAATTATACTAATTAGGCTGGATTTAGCTTCATAAATCCCATTTCGTTTGTTCGGCGATGTCAATCAATTCGAACCGCTTGTTACAGATTCTCATTTCGGTCTCACTTATACGACGTTCCTCGAATATCCTACTAACCCTGATTTCGGTACTCAGCATAGCTACCATCTACTCTCCATACAGATGGCTTTATCGGTCGCCATATCTGAAGAGATTACCGCCGTCATGGGCGGGTATGTTAGCACGCATTGCTGATTCAATCCTATACAAGACCCTGGATACCTCTTACCATACTAGTAGAGAATAGGACAAGGTCAATTACAATACGGGAGGGGACGGTGCTCCATTCCACTACGACCCTCTCCGACAAAACATATTTTGGGTTCTAATTTCCTGTTTACGCAATTACATACATTCCAAGCCGTACACGAGAGGAATGATTGTATTTACACAACACAGATAGTTGTTATGCCGGACAATATCTATTAACAAGATTAGCTATTAGACTTTGTTTTACTTGGGTAGAATTGGTATACCTACCACAAGTCGGCCTATACCGGTATTCAATTCAATTGCCTAAAGAGGAAATCGGAAGCCAAAAGCCGTTTTGTCGGAGAGGGTCCTAATAGACCTTCCTAGGAGAGGCCTTGAATAGAATTGATTTAATTCAAATTTATCGACACTACTGCTATTGACCAGCCGAACCTAGCTTGCACTTGCTGACGGCGATGCGCAGTCTCAGTGGGTCATCAGCGAGGGCTCGTAAATATGAGTGGCGTCGCAACTTACGAAGTGGTTCTCTCGGTACAAGCGGCTTAGACCAGATATATTCATGATACCGCCACCTACACTAGAATGGAAACTGTTGACATTTCAATCTCCTAGCTTCATCTCATTTATCTTCATCTTTGAACTTCCCGGCGTTCTAGGGTACCTATTTGCACAGGGACGGCTTCAATTCCGAGTCTCATTGTACCTAATCAAAACAAAAGAAGTACCTACACTAAAGGGCGGCTCGAGGGTCGCGCCAAGCAAATCACCAAATGCATTTCAACTTCTTGGTATCGATTTTAACCATGATTATGTCCTTAACGAAACTCGGTTATTCATCGCCTATGCGCTGCCCGGACGTACGTCCAATCTACAACTCAGCCCTGACTAAACAACTAACGATACGCAGCACAAGAGAGACGGAATTATGACAAACCGACTGGCGCCCGAGGAGTGCTGCAGCTACGGCGTGTGTCTCAATGATGTCGTCGTCGCCATGAGTGTCGAGGACGCTCTGGAGTTGAAGGGGTCCGCGTTACGATATTCAGATCCGCGGGTGCCGAGAGAGAATACTCGACTTGGGCAACTTATCGCTCGGTTACGCCATCTCTAAACTATACATTTTCACGCATCTTTTTTCCAAAAAATATATATATATATATATTTGGCTTTCCCAAGGATAGCATATAATGCTTCAGTGGCTAAGAAATTGCTTGTCAAGCGCGCATCAATCGGCGACGTTCGCAGCATACAATGGGCTGCGACTACTTCTTCGACGCTGATGGTAGAATGGGTTTGGGGTCTTGCGAATACCTACTGGCGCATATACGGAATCTACTGTTTACGAATTGGAGTTTTTACCTGAGACCCGACGAATCGGACGGCATATGGATAAGAGCTAGGCAGATGAAGGGCAACTTGAGCAGGGTGAGGAATTTTACGAAGGACTGTCTCGGCTTATGCCGGGGGCTGAGTTATCGATGGCATCATGTTCCCGTATTCAGCATTACGAGACATCCATAAGCCGTGTTAGTCCGAATCGGGTTAAACTACTACAAAGTCCAAGGCGAGTGCCGAGATATGACACGAGCAGCTTGATGTGTCGCCCGGTGTTGCCCAACACGAGGCTATCACGTACAGTGCGTAAATGCCGGATATGCACTCAGTTTAATACTTAGAGTCAGTCTATCTTTATCTAAACGGGAACCTATAAAGGTTTCGGAAGCGCCTAAATGCGATCTTGACCCAAGCCAAAGGCCTTAGAGCTCATGAGGTCACCAAACCTTAAGAAAACGAGTTGGAACGATACAATTATCATCGATCAGAGGATCTCACAGGTAGTAATGTAATAATATACAAGAAAAAAAGATAATTAGGGGAGAGGGCTTGCTACCCTCTAAAACAGAATCAGTTTTTTTTTTCTATTCTTTTCTTTTCTAGATACAGCTTTAGCAGTGCTGCAGAAAGACAAAGATGACTCAATTGCTAATGGCAGAGTGGAATTGGCTCTCGTGCCAGCCCTCGGCTTTCAATGATATTATTCCACTACCGCGGCCTTGTTTTAGTTCAGGATATGTAAGTAGGTAGGCAGGTACGAAGGACAGTGCACTATAAGGACTCCCGCACGGGTGTTGCCATGTCAATTACTCCATTTCCATCTACAACCCATTTATTCCAGACACCTCAATTCAATAATTACAGATACCTCTAAAACTTGGTCAAAGAGACAAGGTCCTCCTCGCCAATGTCCTAAATCCGATTCCCCCGCGCTCGCTCGCCTCACTCTGTAAGTAGATGTACGCGTCGTGCGGGGGAACAGGACAATGGCTGCAATGGGCAAGCGGGATGCATTTGCTTTTGTATCCGCTTGCCGCTTGCAATACCGTACCTACCGTAGCTTTCCCGGAGCCCAGGTTTGCGGGGAAATAAATCTAAGACATTTTTTTTTTTTTTTTTTTTTCCACAGCTTCCACTTCCCGTCCTTCCTTGCCTGGTCCACCCTTCCTTGTCTATTCGAAAAATTGGCCGGCGCATCTTTTCTTTTTGAGCGAGGATGGCACCGGGCCAAGGTGAGGGGTAGTCATTGTGCACGACCGGCTGTCGATGTGTAATCATTTGCAATCTATGTAGGCGTACGGTAATAGACGAGAGGACCGAGCATACATATAATATAGGTCAAGCTTTTGTTACCTAGATAGCATACCTAGCTAGAACAATCGTATCTTATATTTTTCCAGGATTCGTGACCAGTGTAGTTATTGTTGACTGTTAAATATTGTATTGTATCTTCACCCGTGCCGATAATCGATCACCATGTCAACCACCGACGCCGCATTCGACATACCCAAGACGCACCAGGCATGCGTCTACGATAAGCCTGGCTCATGCTCCATCGCCATTCAGGATGTCTCAACGCCCGAACCGGGGCCGGGCGAGGTCTTGGTGAAACTGACGCACTCGGGAATCTGCCACTCAGACTACGGAATAAGTAAGCTACCTGTCTTACTTGGTCCAGTCGTAATAGGTTGTCTCTCACTCGAACTCGAGGCTAATCATCTTCTGTGCGCCAAAGTGATGAACAGCGTATGTATAATAGGCAGTATGACGACATGTAGACGATCCGCTGACTAAGACAAATCCCGCCTGCAGTGGAAACACCTCCCGTTCGAGACCTCGCCAGGCCAGGTAGGAGGACATGAAGGCCTAGGCCATATAGTGAAGCTAGGCGAAGGCTCCGAAGCGGCGGGCGTAAAAGTTGGCGACCGCGTCGGCATCAAATGGGTCGCGTCAGCGTGCTTGACCTGCCGTGTGTTTCTCCGTCTTTTCACCCCATCTCATCTTTTTCCCGGGTGGCTAGAAAAATGAGAACTCTGAGCTGATTTGTGCCTCTCTCTCTCTGTTTCAGCACCGTGTACTGAAGGCTTAGAGGGACTCTGCTTCAAGCAGAAGATTAGCGGGTACTACACGCCGGGGACATTTCAACAATATGTTCTCGGACCGGCCAAGTAAGTATTCCGCCGCGCGCTGCTTGACACCCTCTCTACTCGATGCTTTCCTCTGGAAAAAAACATTTTATCCATATAAATAAATACGTAAGTAATAACCCCCAGCTCTCCAGCTATGTAACGCCGGTCCCCGAGTCTCTCCCCGGAGAGCTCGCCGCCCCCATGCTCTGCGCAGGCGTGACGACATACGCAGCACTGAAGAAGTGTGGCGCGAACCCGGGCCAGTGGGTCGTGATCTCCGGTGCGGGCGGTGGTCTCGGCACCATAGCGACGAGTATCGCGGCGGGAGGGATGGGGTTCCGCGTCATCGGCATCGACATGCCGAATAAGAGAGAAAGTGTCCTGGAGGGCGGCGCGGAGCACTTTATCGACCTGACGGCGTTCGACGACGAAGGTATTGGTAAGGAGGTTGTGAAGCTCACGGGACTTGGCGCCGCCGCTGGTAAGGAAGTTTTCAGAACTATTTCACTCTTGTTTGGGTTACTTTTCGAGTCCAGGTGTTCCCTTTTTGGTCCAAGGCGGGGGTCTAGGGGCTTCTGAAACCCTCACAAATCATGTCCCAACTGGCGATAACTGACCCCGAGTGTTCTAGTGATCGTCTGTACAGCCAACAATAGGGCATATGCGCAAGCCCTGTCGATGCTCCAGTTCGGCGGCTCCTTGGTCTGTGTGGGCATGCCCGAGGGTGAGCAGGTACCCATTGCGACGGCTTTCCCGACGTTCATGGTCAAGGGCCAGTACAAGATCTTGGGGTCGGCGGTCGGGAACCGCCAGGAGGCAATTGAGACGCTAGAGATGGCGAGGCGTGGAGTCATAAAGATACCTACTCGCACCGTCGGTATGGGTGAGCTGCAGTCTATCTTTGAAGAGATGGGACAGGGGAGAATCACAGGACGCGTCGTGTTGGACATGTCTATATAAGTTTGCTTAGATTTCTACCTCCCCATCTACACCAACGCTTTAGAAGTTGTTTTTTTTAGAGAGGGTAGTTAGTATCTTGTACATGGTCAAGGCTGCACAACTCTGGCGTCGGATGATACCAGGTGTATACATTCATTATGAGAGGATAGGTCCAATAGGCTCACCTCAAGCCGTCGGGTACTGGATGCATCAAACTAGCCAAAGCTTACATACAATTAAAGATAGCATGGTCTAGTACACATCTTATATATAAGACAGCACGTCTGCAACCTGACTTTACTACGAATCACCAGTTAGCAGCAACTCCTCGCATTCTCACCAACTCACCCACGGTATACATGGGACCCAATGATGGGGTCAAGCACCTTCACCTAACCATATCGCTCTCCATACACCGGTGATTTCCGATATAGCTTCCCGTGTAGGTCTATGTCTCCACTTCTACGCAACATCTATTCATAGGCTTAAAGTCCTAGTCTGGACAAGACCTACAGTGCAACGGCTATGCTTTCGAGTTGCAAGCAAACATACAGAGTACCTCATCTCCTTTAGAGATCTGAAGGCTGATGTATGATCGACGCGAACGAAACAAAGGATTCATCCGGGACACACCACGTCCAAGTCACAGTGAAGCAGATATATCAGACAAGACAACAAATTGCACGTTTCATTCACCTAAGCGCCTGCTATAATCGTAAAAAATCCAAAAATCCACCACATACCACTCAGATCTACTCTGAACCCAAGAACTACCACGGTTCTAGCTCTTAGATGAACATTACTCATGGATGCGTATGT
This sequence comes from Xylaria polymorpha, assembly GCA_003426235.1. NCBI lineage: Eukaryota > Fungi > Ascomycota > Sordariomycetes > Xylariales > Xylariaceae > Xylaria > Xylaria polymorpha. The sequence goes on from NQIM01000529.1 coordinate 13,700, forward strand.
GCAGTGATATAAGAATATATGATGCTAGGTCCCATGACCTCTTCTTTACCTGTGCTTTCGTTTTCCTCCATTAAGCGAAGGTCATCAAGCTGAAAAGACTGACATCTTGCTCGTCATCGACCATGGCCTGGACCTGGGCGGAGGTGAGGCTAGTGCTGAAGTCGAAGTCGTCAAGGACCTTGATAGACACAGCCGAGGATGCAGAATCCATGACGACGGCGACCTTGATGGAACCACTAACGGGGCGATCAATGTAGTGAGAGTCACCGACACCGTTGGCGAAGTGGAAGGTGGACTTGGCGCGGGTGTCACCGGGGCTGAGGATCTCGACCACGTCAAGCTCACCACAACCACCTTGCTGGGGGCTTTCGTTGTCACCCTTCCAGCAGCTGCAGGAGGCGTATTGGGCGGTTCGGGGAATGGCAGCATTGAGCAGCCAGTAGGCAGGCATGTTTTGACCAGCACCAGACTTGCCGCTGTCAGGCATGCTGAATTCGACGACAAAGACCTTGGAGGCACCCTCGAATCCCTCTGTACTCTGGTTAGATTTTCATAAACAACTGCTGCTAGCATCATGGTTTTCAACGTACTGTAAGCAACGGAGTCGGGACGGGTAGCACCGCAAGAAGCATCGCACGGAGAATCGGAGAAAATGGCAATCTCCTGGGTATCGTCGAGTAGCTTGTCCTTCAAGACGGTGGGGGAGGCTGCGGCGCTTGAGCCCTCCTCGTTCACATAGGCAAGACTGGAGCCCCAGACACTGTGGTATGTAGCGTCAGTACTCGACATACTTCTTATATACTCTGTCTGGGAGGAATTAAACTCACGTGTCCCAGGTACCAGAAACACCAGGGCTGCCGACATTGGCCAAGAAGACCAGACCATCAGCGACGCCTTCGGCTGCGCTGTAGTAGGCAGATCGCACGAAATCGCCAGTAATGGGAGTGCTGTCGGTAGTAGGGACTTTCTGGATGTTTCCGGTGGCAGGCTTGCTCGTGGGATACGCATCGGCGGTAGAGTCTGCCGCGGTGGTAGTGGCGGCAGGAGCCGCATCGGCAGCGACGTCGGCGGTCGGGCCGGCGTAGGTGTTAACCCAGGATACGACCTGGCCGTCAATTGTCGCAACGACAACATCACCGACATCTCGCTCTTCCTTCTCCTGGTGGTGTTTCTTGTGTAGGTGCTGGTGGCCGTGACGCTTGGAGTGGGCCTTGGGCGCATCACGCTTGCTGTTCCCAGGCGTGTAGACGGCGACATTGTTCAAATGCAGAGGTCCACGGAAGTGCAGTGAGAGCTGCTCCAAGGTTAGCGAAGGTCGGGAGGTAAGAGCGACTCCCGCAGACTTACACCCTCGTCGTAGGGGGCGATGGGACCTGAGTAGCTCTTGTCTTCGTACGTGCAAGTTCCCGAGTTGTCCATACTCGCGACGGCGCGGTACTTGCCAGGGATATCCAACCCGTCATATTTGATCTGCGTCACGGCACCTGGGCAGAAGAAGTTGCCGATAAGATCTTGCACTGAATCAGCGCAAAAGGCGCCAGCGGAGACCACCGAAGCGGCACCGCCGACGAGGACGGCGGATGTGTATCGCATTGTGAACGAGGTTGTGTCGTCGTACACGGCCGAGATTGAAACAGAGGATCACGCTTTTCAGGGTCGGGCAAAACACCGTCGAATGTCGCAAGGGAGACTGGGTTGGAATGTGGCCAGACCCGTCAAACCTTTTGATGCAAATGCAATGGCAAGCGGTGAAATGAACGTGGCAAGTTGAGATTCTCAACAAGGAGAGAGAGTAACCTCAACTCGAGTGACTTTAATGAGCGGCTCGGTGATAATTCACCAGAACAATGAGAGACTGGATTTGCTTCCGTAAGGAAGAAGGGTTCACGACAAAGCGTCCAGCGGCGCAGGGTCAGGGTTAATGAGTCCAGATCCAGACGGGGGGAAGGGCTGGTAAAGGGGAAAAGTGGCTAAAATTAAAGAAGGGCAACCTCGCAACTTGGCGACAGGGAGGGTGTCAGACACGGGGGCGGGTTGACGTGACGATGTAGTGTACATACCTACACCCCCATCCCCCATCCACCATCCCCCGTCACCCATCCTCGATGCTCGTTCGACTTCGACGCTCATCATCCTGTTGGTCTTGGGCTAACCGGCAAGGGTCAGCGTCGAAATGAGTTGAAATTAGCGACAGTTCCAGGGCGCCAAGGCATATTGTGTTCATTGTCTAGGCGGCACAACCAATAACCAATGGGAGGATGGCTCGCATCGTGTACCTGCGTCGGCCAGCGAGGAACGAGGCCAATGAATGGCGTCGGCAGTGTTTTGCAGGATCAGAGCACACGCTTGAGTTGCATTCAGGGGGGGCTACCCTCAGTTTGTCTGATCTCTCGCATTCAGGGGTGGGACTGGCTCCAGCCGCCTCCAAAAAGGGATCCATCAGCTATACTACCTAGATGTACTACCTAGATGTACTACCTAATGGAAGGCTAGCGTAGGTAAGAACCATACCTAGGTAGGTAGTAGTATAGGTATCTAGCGTCTACTAGTATAGCAGTGCTGCGTACAACAGCCACGACAGGCTAGCAGCAGGTAGCGCATGCTATAGGAGGTACTTAAGTATACCTACATGTAAGTGAGGGTAGGTAAGTAGGTACTGTAGGGTAGTAGGTACTATGTAGGTAGTCTTAGAAGACTTTTAATCCGGAATTACTTACCAAAGGTCGAGCGGCGCAAACTCACCCTCTGTCAGGAATCTGTCAAAACCGAGTCGAGTTTAGGTCAAGTACAGAAGATCAGTCTGAGGATTCCCGATTTTGGTTGGCCTCGGGAGTGGAACCCTAGAAAGGAAATCAAGATTCGGATCCAGGCCAAGATTACTCTCCTGGGCGGAAGAGCTGTTTTGATCGGCAAGCGGATCGGCAAGGGTGTGAGAGGTTAATGCATCAGATTTTCAGGAACAGGAAGCTGCTCGAGTAATTGCCGATATACCATCCTACCTCAGGCTTACACTACTGTAGTGTACCTACTCTACAACGAGTGCTGCATGCACGTGTGCGACTAGACTGCTGCTGTTCGCCTTTCTATAGTAAAGGCTTGTACAGTAAAATCTAGGTCCTCTGTTCGCTGATATTTGTATGTATTTGACACTCATCGCTGTACCGTAGTCTAGCGCCCACTAAGTAACGCCCACGATAGTAACAAGCGGTCAGATCGTCGCTCACGTGTGTGACTATACTAAAAGGCTTGATTTTATGTGTGGAAGGCATTAATGTCCTGACCTAAGCAAATCAATCTACTAAACCTGAGAACAACAACGGTGCTTACATTAGTATAGGTACACGATCATTGTCGTGTAAGTCGCTAATTCGTCACTAAACCTGCAACGTAGACGTTAGACCCGCTGCCAACAACGAACGATACCTTAGGCTCTCAGCTTGTTATTTAGGTATCACATCGGTGTCGTTCGATCCGGGGACTATGTATAACATTGTTGAACCACGTGCTGCATTCCCCCCTTAGCCGAACATTGCGCTCCCTTGGACCAGCCAGCACGAGCGAGCACCAATACCCAAACACATGGGCCAGCGCAGCACCTCTCGGTGTGTTGTCGTCGTTCTGATAGGGTTGGCTACATCTCCTACCGGCGGGTAATTGCCATCTTGTCCTACATCAGACGTCAATTGACTCAAGGTAAACACGGGCGCAAACGTCCCGAAAATCGTGTGACTGTCTGACCTTACCATTGACTTACAGTACCTAGTGTAGGTATTTATATCGACTTTGGTCCCTGGAAGATTCAATGTTGTTCGATTTAACCCAGTCAGTGTCACTCCACGATCGCTTAGCCGCACGCACCCTTTTATTGTTATCCCGACTATCATGCAGTACGTGTGTAATGTGCAACTGATTCATATATCGTACCCACGTGGCGATCGCATCATGGGTGAATCACTTGTGAATAGGCCACCACCAAGACATTCCTGTACAAGAGGGTCGCGCATGGTACTCCCCAAATATGCTGAGGCTCAAACAAGTGACGTTGATTGATGCTCTACGTCACATGTTACACTTACTCATGATGCATCGTCCGCCTCCTATATAGTATACCTACCTACTAGTAAATAGATAGATACCTAGATACACTAGCTACAGCAGGTATTCGTATCAGTAGATTGCTGTTTCTGTACCTAGGTAACCGTTACCTCGCACAGCCACTTGTCGAGGAGAAAATACGAATCGAATGCCACCCAAGATCCACACCGTCCCCTGCCCCCCTTGTCTCGATCTAGAACTAAAGCCGACGCAGAGAACGCCGGGCTTGGCACCGTCGCATCCTCGATCCCAACACGGAGCTCAGGTCTACCTGAAAGTAGGTCGAGTACGGAGTAGTGTCAAACGTAATCAAATCACTTGATAACGCACACGCTTACGACTCGATCACGACACCTAGCCTGTGGCAATTGGCTGCCTTATTTATTTCTAGAACGATGGGCTTCTACCATGACAAGTTGGCCGAAATTAAATGCCGAGTCGCTGACCTAGTAAGTATGTAGATGCCACTACCACTACGACGCGCTTAGGTCATTGTCCTTAGCGATGGACAGCAATTGATCAATTAAACTACTTGACATCTAATATAATTTTACTCCGTAACTTTTGGTGTCCTGCATGTTTGCAGGATAGGCGGTTAACTTGGTGCATTCTAGTGCCAGACAAGGTTATTCATGTATCCATCTTCCAGAGTCAAGCATAGCCTCAGGCAATACATAAAGAGGTTATCATTATCACGTATGAACGCCGTCGCTGGGTGAAATAAAGTCATTAAGCTACAAGCGCCTAGAGTGGTTAACGTATCCGTACGCAATGCCAGTTTCTCTAACTAGCTAACAACTCGCATAGTGTTGTCACCAAGACCAATAACACATGCTTTACTCGCCGCCCTGCTTATTAGACTGACCTCCCCTTTCCGAATCGCCACCATGTACAATACCCAGAGTGTATCCATATATCAATGATATTTGATTAGTGTGAAGCCTCCCGTCATAGACACAATACTTGACTCGCAGTCGTGAAGTCAACGAAAAAGACGGAACCGCGAGCGGCGTCGAGCACGATTTGCATGATTTATTTGTTCCAAGCCATCTCATTCCTCGCATACCTTCCGATTATTCAAAAGCTCGCGTATTTCCCTAATCTGCCGGGACTGGACGCCCATATCGGTAGTTCCTCCGTAGATCGCAAGTTGGATCAGGTGTCTCTTTTTCTTGTACAGTGCGGATTTTTTGTCTGCCAAACTCTCGCATTTCACTGATAAAATACTAGGATTTTAATATTTTACATGAGCTTAAGTACCTATTAAACACATCGAAACAAGAATAGAACCATATATCAAACTACGCAGAGAAAGCGTCGCGAAGGGAGTTGCTTACATGGGTTATACATCTATAGCCAAAAGCATGCCCACGGCGCTTCAGCACAGTATAATGCTCATACGTGGTGTCTGGTGACTCCCCAAAGTGAAGGTTGATAGGGCTTAGTATCTGATGGCAGATACTGCACTGAATGGCCAAACGTGTCGCATTCTCATTTCTAAGCATTCCGTTGTTTGTTAAGAGAGGGAGGACCCGCCTGAAGTTATTATCATCAACTGTCGTTATCGGCTGGGCGGGAAGAGCAGAAGTAGCCCGGTCCCATTCCCTTGAGGTGGCGGGTCTAATTGTTCCTCGGCCATCACCGCTCGTGATACAAAATATCATTCTCGGCGGGCGGAATACCCGTAAGAAGGTTATTTGCTCGTGGGCATCGGTTGCTTGGTTCGGAGAGGTGAGAATTCGCAGCTTTGGGTTTTTGGGAAGTTTAATGCAATACGCATGGCACGGTAAATCTTGCTATGATGAAACACGACGGATCAGAAGAAAACAGTATTGTTGTAGTTGAGCAACCCGTCTGAGAGATAAACAATACCGCAACGCGAGCCCATAGGTCCGAGCCACCCATACAATACGGAAGTGGCAGGCAGATAATAAAAAAAAACTCAATGTAAGACTCATGATAGAAGTAGCGAGGCAAGCACATCAGTGTCTGCATAGTATATTGCCCAGGATATCAAGAACAACAGGCAGTAGACCGCTATCAAAATGTGCCCTAGGCGCGTCCATTGGGAGGCCAAACTATCCTTATAGGGTAAGTTTATTGTTCTACCTAGCTATAGAGTTGATGTTGTGTAAGCCAAGGTAAGAGCCACGTGGGAAGATCAGACGAATTAATTTAACTTCTAAGCAGAACGTGGGGATCTCCCAACTTACCGAATGTCTATACTTAAGCTAACTGGAAAGTGAAGACGCCAACATCTCTATAGACAGCCACTTAATACTCCAGGGAATTATATGACGAAGCAGGTCTATCCTTTTCAGGTGGACTCCTAGGACCTCTGGGGACCGGGTAGCTGAAATGTGAAAAGTAAGAGAGTGTAACAAGGGCTTCAGATAAGGGCTTGGAATGGGGTTCAATAATGTATAATAATCAACTATGCACCTAAGGGGGCCATGTAAATCTCTGGCCTCCCTTCTACTAGGTGGGCAAACCTTAGCCTTTATGCTTGAATAGCTTCGCCTAATGTTGCCGACCTTCGCGACTTGTCTCAGAAGCTCGGGATCAATCAGATCAGGTCGGAAGAACTGATCTGATTGATCTAGGCAGTTTGCCGCAAGCATATGATTAATTACATGATATCGGGTGTCCCAGACCCTCGGGTCTGTTCGTGTGACAGAGAGGAAAACGCTCTCACCATGTTGGAAGCGTTCGTATTTTTAGTGTCTTGTCTATATACAAATCCAGCTACCTTGGTAGTAGGTACTCTAATAGCTTTCTGTATTCCCAGGTCCATGGGATCCGGTTGTTGGTGCAGGAACCTGCTGCCTAGTATAGAACCTTCTACCTACAGTAAAGATTCTATAGCTGCTTACTCCGTGACAGAGGGGCTTATCCTACAAATAGGATGATTGTACTTGATTCGATATATAGGTAGGTAGGTATGTACATAGTTCTATTCTTAAGTGACTAGTTCTATCTGCAGTAAAGTCTTCTGATCCCCTCACAGTCGGCTCGGTGTTTCAGTGCGCAATCATCAACAAGCATCTTTACAGGGAAGGTGTTCTCTCTGAATCCGTCACAGTCTCATGAGGAAACCCGTCGAAGACGTTTGAGTCATCACCAAGCCAAGGCCACCATAGGTGACATGCTAGGCAAAGGGCTGTAGGCGTGCATCAGGGGAAGGCATAAAACACAGAACCACAAAGATCATTGATGCCGGACCATCTTTCTACTAGAAATAAATCTTATACTTTCAAGCAGAGAGGATGCACCGAACTTGAACAAGTTTGTTTATCAGAATCGACTCAAGACTAACCCTTTCAAGATCAACGACTAATACGTCGACGTCAAGGACTTCGTTATTTGTAAATACCTAAGTACATACGGGTTTAATCGCAGATATTAAGCATCTAACGATACTTGGGTATGATTAGGATGCTACAGGGCCTAATGATTCACCCCCTTCAAAGCATTATCGTAGCGGTGCGACAGCCAGATGCTCAAACCAAGTATCATAAAACCTTTCAGAATCTCTCGTATGGATATGTATATTTTGGGTAATTGTAGCGATCACAACATAAATATACTTTCTATAACTTAGGTATATATGAGTGGTGATATGTACACAGGCCAGCCGCACACTAGCGCAGTTGTAAGTGCAGCATTCGCGCCTCCTGCAAGAAGCCATCTCCCTTCCTCTCTCAAAAATACAGCTTGATGTTAGTCATTCCAATGAATCATACACCGAATGGACGTTCTCGGATCTGAGCCATTGTCGCCTAGTCTAACGTTCTTCTGGCGTTAGAAAGCGAGAGCAGCCCACCCACCGATGAGACAGAGTCCGCCGAGAGGTGTGATCGGCCCAAGGAACCGGAAGCGCGCGGGATCCAGGACCAGGGCGTATATACTGCCACTGAACACTAAAAGCAAGAGCCGCATTAGACTCTCTACTGATATCATGTGTCGCTGAATGGAGAAGGGAATCCAGAGAGGACTGAGGGGACGTACTTGTCATGCCTGCTGTGAATAACCCAGCGGCAAGCTTATTCTCCGGCGCCGCGCGGGCCGCGACGAGGAGGGCGACGGAGTGGATCAGCTTGGATATATGTGTTAGCAGGTTTCGGACATGGCATTGGCTCTTGCAATAAAAGTATCGCTTTGCTCTCTTGTACCACTCTTCAGGAGGAAAATGTCGTGACATATCCAGGTAACTCTTCGATTGTCTCATAACGACAGGAAATGGACAACTTCCAAGTTTTATATCGGAAAAGAGTGAATGCCGATGCAAGAGTAGGAATGAGCCTATCGATATGTGCATGGGTAGATAGATACTTTAGGGGGGTAGAAAAGGTAGGACAATGCAGTGTTACGAACCTGATAATGAGCGCCCGTAGCGAAGCTCGCTAGCTTTGCCGGGTCCGTGACGACCTTTTTCAACCCGTGAGCCCCGAAGGCGCCGAAGGCTACAGCCGTGGCGCCATAAATGCAACCCAGTGTCCAGTACATGTTCTTAGCCCTTCTCGATGTGGATGTTGAGGTGGGGATCAATGGGGCGGATTCATCCGACATTGTTCAACGTTAGACAAATATTCAGTAACTATTCAGGGCAAGAAGCGTCATCAAAGGTGTGATGGAACGAAGCGGGAATCTCGTTCGTGGGGTGGGATGATGGTTACTAACACGAAGATCCCGGGTTGTTGCTATGGTACTTAATGTGGCGGTGCTGAACTGCTGTGGCTTACGTACGTAGCATTCTCCCCTACTTATGTAAGTAGGTATTATATAGATCTCTCACTTTTTTTTCTTTTTTCTATCAGTTCCTAGAATTTAATAATATTGCTAGTATTTGCTTCGTTAACTTTTTCTTTTCATTCTTTTCTTTTAAACTCTACTTATATTCGGATGTTATTATTGGTTCAGTAGGATGAGGCCCCTTTCCCGAAAAGCCGAGACACCATTAGGCTAGGCGCCGTATCGAACCAGATGATCGTTGTGTACAAGTGTATGTAAATCGAATGCAAGAGAAAATCCGCAATGGATAATTAAAAAAATTATAGAGGAATTTCTCAGACTAAGAATACCATCATACCTTATGTCCATCCGCATATACCGCTGGACATAATCGCGGCAGTCTAGGTCAATAAAGGGGCCAAGACAGGCTCCTTATTCGATTAATATTGGGTAATAGCGAGGGAAACGAACGCCGAATGCAGCTGGGTGGTGTTCCCTATAGTCAGTTATTGCCCTCTAAAAGTTGGGGTACGACAGTTTTGGATGCTTCGGGATAAAATATTAACCTGGTTCTAAAACGAGCCTCTCTGCGCTCTGAAAGCTCTCAAAATAAGGAGAAAAATGAGTGAGAATTGCTTAGGGGAGAATAGGTTCCCACCAAGTCCGAGTCGTCAGCCATACTAGGTAAAACTTAGAAGCAACGCATATCCTCTTTGCTTAGTTCTCGAGATCTTTCATAGAACTTAGTTCTATTGTATTTTCCCGACGTTGATTGCATCGATGTTGACAACGTCGTACTCTGACGTATCTATCGTAGGCTTAGGGTTTCTATCATTACAAAATGATTGATAAAGCTGAGGTTGACTAATATATCGGATAGAAGAAATAAAATAGAGGAAGTGGTCTGTAATAAGGTGGCTTTGGTGAATAGACGAAAATCGGTATCTTGCGGCGGGTGAACGCCTCTTTTTATCTAGAATCATTCCAGTCACCCGCGGAATACATTTTTTACCCTTCCCTAGAAGCCATTTCTTTGGTTCCCCAAAGGGAAGTTTATTCATATAGTTGCGTACAATACCTCGTCTGTGTTTAAACTCCCTACCAATTATATACACTAATATGAAAATAAATTTAATCACGAGTGGCCTGTTTGCAACAAGGTGTTCAGGTAAAGTACACATCCGTCGAGAAAACTGTGATTGACGAATCGCTATCACGGCCACGTACTTCACACTCCCTTCTATTGTATGGTTATCCTCAGATACATCATATTAAGACTAACTCCATGAATCTTGATATAGACGGCGGTGTTGCTAGACATCCAGCTTCCCGAGCACTAATTACCGTGAGGCCTCCACGGGTCTACCAACATACATCCAATCCGTCTCACGCGCCTGAAGGTTATCATCTTCATCAAGTGCACTCCATTACGAGTCCATATCCTGCTCAATTAATTTTCTATCCGCCGAATCTTGAGCTAAACCGAAGAGCAAACAAACCCCATGCTACAAAAATGTTTCCGTACACTTTCTCTATTGCGTAGCTACCAGCATACACACCGGGTCTGATGCAATAACCTAACAGTACGGGTCGTAACTGCTTCACGCCTTTCTAGAAGGAAAGAATAAGTCGAAACAAGTGGTACGACTTTACGCAGTGCGCAGTAAATACACTAATTATCCTACATATGCCCAACCGACCATTTCTCTATATGCCAGCTAGCCCAAGCCTTTATTCAGGCGCATTCAACACGGACGAGTAGAATTTCTGCCAGCCATAAGGAAACACGAGTGTCATGTTGTCTATTCCCATGCAAGACATGCTAGCTAGCTTCTACGACCTAACGACATAGATGTCTTGATCAAGTATGAGGCGAACAACCTTAACACTAATTAGATGCTACACGTGCGAAGTCCACAACCCAAACCTAAAAAAAACTAAAATCGAAACCTTTGAATGAACACATTAAATGATGTTGCTAAGAAACATAGTTTTTATCTGCAATATCTATATAACCTTTTCCGGCTTGGGTTGTACAACGGCTGAACAAAACCTACATAAGTAATTATTTGATTTAGAGAAACGGGAGAAAAGCGGCTAAAAACATTCAATCTACACGCAAACATACAGGCACAAGGCTCACGAATTACGTATCAAGTAAGGCGTTTGTCACAGAAGCGAGGGAAATTGACAGATCGAATGGGTCAAAATAAGTGAATCCAACACAAGATGAGTGAGGAAACCGTCGCAAAGTGGTCAACGCAAGAAATACATACACATATATACACAGAGTGAAGTCAACGCAGCAGCTCCAACACCCACGCAACTTGAACCAGACGATTCACACGGCCCCTGTTTTAGTAACCACTCATTAGATAGGTCTAATTAGGAACAAACTACTTTTCAATAAGAACGACTGCTCTAGTGTGTAGCGTCAAATGACAAGAACTGCGATAAATTATTTTCCTATTTTTTAATTAGGTGGGATTGTGTATGTCCCTCTAGCTAGCGCACATGATAAACCCAACGACCGCATACCCTGTTGTGGTAAAATGTCCCATAACGCCCAACCATGCAACCCAGGTCCGGCTCTAAGGAATTATAAGATGCCTCGGCCCAGATGAATCTCAGTGAAGTGAAATGTCAGGCCTGAGTCTTGGCTTTACATAGGACCGGTGCTTTCTATCAAGAAATGAAGTAGTGCTTGCCTTGTGGGGATGTCCTTCCCCCCCGTATGCCAGATTGAAATTTTGTGTGCGCGCGTGTGCGTGTGTGTGTGGAGTGATCCAACAAAAGATAACGACCTCGTGGGTCGTTTATTCTTCTTCATTATGCTCGATAAGAGTAATGATGGGTGTTTTGCCAAGTAGAGATGTACCTTTGAGGTTGATGATGTCAATCATGAAGAGATAGCCCATTATATGCGCCTCAGAAAGCTCAACGAGTTGTCCCGCAGCTGCAGCAGTGCCTCCTAGAACTATAATTAGCATATTGCCCACCAACAGTCATCGGCGCAAATAAGCCAGACGTTTCACCCTAAACCGGGCTTTCGCGGAACTCTAGTGAAACAAGTAGACAGATAGGCGCGGCATTTCACGTAACACAAGGAGTTTGCTAGAAATCTCCTCAGAAGTGGTTAAGCTGCCATTCTTTTCTCGTTTCAACACTGTTGGAACAGTCCTCAAAAGTTCAAGTATAAGAGGAGAAGATTGCGTGTTACTTAGCGGCTAGCACGGAAACTTGGCGGCCAAGTCGTGATAGTGATGTCGACTGCGATGTCGGCTACATCCGCAACACCACACACGCTAAAAGATTTGGGGATTGTGTAGTTACTGAACGAGCAAACGGGATGACCAAGGTATAAAACATACGAAATAGGAAAAGGAGGATGTAGGGGCATAAATGTAAAGAGTAAAACAAAAAAAGCAAATTGAAACTATTTGGGATGAGATGTTGGCTTACCGGTAGCAATGATATCGTCCACAATTAAGCATTGCTGCCCGGGCTTAATGGCATCTGTCTGGACCTGAAACTCGTCCTTGCCATATTCTTTTGTGTATCCAACAGTCCTACAGGCGCCGGGCATCTTGCCCTTCTTTCGGACCGGCACAAAAGGACGGTTAAGGCGCAGTGCGAGCGTAGGCCCGAAGAGGAAGCCGCGGGCCTCCAGACCCACGATGACATCTGGGACCTGGTTGCCGAAACGTCCTGGATCAGAAGGACAAGAACATCGAGAAGAGAGCTGAAGGCGACGGGATTCTGGAATATAGGGAGTATGTCGATAAACTTGATACCGGGGGATCGGGAAGTCGGGTACGAATCGTAGGTTATCAATGACAAGCTTCTTGGCTGCGACGAGCTTCTTCTGGTCTTCAGGCGAGAGCACGCTTATCGGTTGACCGGCGAGTTCGGCGGCACCGGAGGTGGCGGGGGCGGGCTGTCTTCGCGAGGCATCGAAAATATTTGAAGCGGTGGTTCCTGACTGGTGTGGATTGGCGGCCGAAGTGTCAACTTGGTTGCCGTCTGTTGGAACTGGAGCGTCATGCTGAGGAGGAAGGAAGAGGAGGGGGGTTTCGCGCGGGAGTGAGGGACGGCGCGGGCAATATCTGTATAGCACGGGGTGGCAGCGCAGAAAATTTCGGGGGTGG
>NQIM01000053.1:0-134733 GCA_003426235.1 Xylaria polymorpha
AATGAATCTGACTTCGGACGGGGAAGTGCCCCCTTCACCACCTTGACCTCCACATCAGCCGCGGTAAACTGTTGCATCAGATAATCTATGGCATCACGAAGGCCGCCTGCATTATTTCGTGTTAGTTTCCAAAGTAGGGTGGTTGTACGATCCCGATCTTCTGTTTTGTCTTCAGTGTTCTCGTGCACCTCGACCGTAACTTCATGTTGGTTCTTAAGTTGTCCAACGAGTCCATTGACGAATTCCGGAGACTCGAGAAATTTGACCAAAGACGGAGTTCGGTTTAAAACTAGCTCATGAGTTTCGGGGACCATGCCCTTTCGGCGAATTAGAATAAACTATTTCACTCATATCTGACAGCGCAGGTGGATAAGGCTTACCAGAAACGCATCAGCACACATGGGGACCTGCCACTCGGGACCTGTAACCGTGACTTCGTCACTTGCTTGCTCGGTGCTCGGAAAGACTATCTTGCAGTTCCATTGCTTCTCGAGCTCTTCTATCTCTTGTAGGCGAGCAATCAATTGTCTGTGATACAGGCGGTCGACATGTACAATCTGTGACGTGAACTCGGAGTGCTATTTGTTTTTTTCCGTGTTAGAACTGAATTTGTTGTCACCTAATCAAGATACCAAATTACTCACAGCCCTATCGACCATGTCTAGGATTTCGGTTTTTACCAGCTCCAAGTTTTGAGCATTACGGGCTGGTGTGCGACAGATCACATTGTCAACCTTGACATCATCGTCTTCACGTCCCATACCACCTGTAAAATTAGTCAGCCTTATACACCAAGAGAATGAGAAACCATGCTATACCTCGATCCATAGCATTCGAGAACTTGACGAAAACGGAATGTTTCTTCATGATACGTTGGATGTGCTGACCACCAATGCCGATGATGCGTTTATGATACTGATCAGGGACGTGGAACGAGATGGAGGCTGGCATTTCCTGCTCGACAAGGGTCATGCCTTGCTTCATCGAGTCATAACTCGGAGCAATAACATCAATATCGAAGTTATACTCTCGAAAACTATCGAATATGATTTGTACATTACCTGAATCGAGGTCAGCTACTGTCCCCAGTGTGCAATCCGAGGGGCTTACTCTGTGTCATGATCTTGTTTATCTTGCCGTTCTTCTTACCAGAGACAAACTCCTTATGCTCATTGGCGAGCTCGATCTTGACACGAATTTGTTGAGCACCCATTGTAACGAGATCCATCTGAGAAAGTACGGTCAAGGCCGACTTGACGGCATCATCAGATCCCGTGATGGTAAAGGTCATCTTATCGAACGAAATATCCGCATCCGAGTTCGAGCAGATATCACCGAGCATGAAACGAATATCATGAGGGCTAGGGACGGCACCCACTTGCTGAAACCACCAGGATGCAAAGTAAAACTGGCCGGCCTTGAGTGGAGTGGTTAGCATCATATAATCTAGGATTCATGGTGGTACATACCAAAGACATAATTTCCTTCATGGTGCGCTCAATCTGAAGGCCTTCTACGCCTTGGACCCGAATCATGTTGCGTTGGGACGCAAGTGGTGGGAACATGATATATGCGCCATTAACTTCCATGATCTTTCGAACCTTATCCATTCGACTCAGCAGAATACTATCAATTTTGGCAGGAGAAATGACGGCGTCTTTTATGAACAGCTTTGTTCGGCTAACCAAATCGTGAATCTTGCGTTTCGCCAGCTCGATACCTTGAGGATTCTCGCCCGTAATGAATATCTCGTCCGGATTACGACGGTTCGCGTTTGGAGGGCAGTATCGAGACAATTGAGCGAAGGGCGGAAAGTAAATAGCCGTATTCGTTGCGGATTCAATTAGCTTGATGTTTTTGCGTGATCGACCACAGACAATAGGATGCATAGTGCTTTCGAAGTGAAAACGGTCGACCTCCCGTCCCAGCTGCATCTCATGTCAGTTCTGATCATAAATGGAGTCATCATTGTCACTTCGCACCAATTTGTCAATGAATATGAGGACCTGGGTCTTAGCGTGTTCAGTAGACTCAATATCACCATATATGGCAACTCTCCATCGTTGATCACGAATCACCTCAACATCGCCGTTTAGCCCGTCCACAGTAGGGGTAAGCTTTGGGCCCAGAATGAAGATGTCAACGCCACAGAATGCAGCAAATGTGTCGAGGGCATCCGTGGCGTGCTTCCGTAGTGCACCGGCTGCGGAGTCTACGATCAAGCCGTAATCCACATCGACGGTAGTACACCTCTACAAGTTCTAGTTTAGCGAAACAAAATCTTGTCACGGGGCTGGCTAGTACGTATGCATACCAATGCTAACGGGGTCTCGCTCAAGATAGTCTCGCGGCTCTTGTGGACCAATTCCGGGGGGCCCGATAGCGAGACAGTGACGACTTGGCCCCTAGCAAGCTTTGGTGTAGTCAAGATAACATGGGCCTCGATGGAGAGAGGGCCTCTACTAAGCTCCTGGCACAGGCTTTGCAGGTTGGCGAGGTTCTGGGCATGCACAGGGAGATCATATATAGGAACATCGTCGGGGGCGTCTCCGGGATGCGTCCAGCGGAGGACGGAATCGCCCGTGGCATGCAGGATCTCCTCCGTGTTGGGACCGGCGAGGTCAGAGGCGAAGGGGACGTTGAAAGCGAAGTGGATGGTGCTGTCGGCGACGGGTGACGGGCTTAAAGGCGGAGCTCCCGGAGCGCCGGTCTTCTGGTGCGGGTTCATCGGCGTCATGTTCATGTTAGGCCTGGAGGACATGCCGAAGTTGGGGCTCTGGATGCGATCGCTCCAGTGACGCATGCCCATGTTGGCAGCGAGCTTTTGCATGGTGAAGAGAGGAGGAACGGGAGAGGGGGTATCACTGAAAAGGAAAGAGAAGAATATGACGAAGAGAGGGAAAAGAGAAAGAGAGGAAGAATAAGGAAGGAAGAGAAGAAAAGAGGCAACACTGTGTGATGTGCTCTCTTCTCTATGCTACAGGACGGCAACCACTTCAACTACGGTCGTGGCGGGGAGGATTTGAGGGAAATGCAAGTGGTGAGGTGAGGTGAGGAGAAGTGGATGGACGGATGATGGGATTGATGGATGGGCTGGATTGAGGATGGAGAGAGAAGAGAGAGAGAGGACGTAGGTTGTTGCACTGGTTGTACTGGTTGTACTGGAGCGTAGCGAAGCTTAGCAGGGTACCCGTGCCTGCGCCAGCAGGGCGAAGTCAAGCACAAGTCTGTACCTATCACAGGTACAATAGAAATGCACCTGGCCCGTAACCTGCGCAGTCAGTCAGCACAAAACACCACCCATAGGGCCAACGGGCCCCATCATAGCACCACCGAGACCCCATCGCAGGGGATTGGCCAGCGAATAGGGAGGCAGAACCTAACTCTAACCAGCGGTGGTACGTATCACTGTGCCGGGACTAGTGCCAGTCCAAGGGCTTCCCGGTACTAGGTATCTACCCAACCATGAGTGGGAACCGACTATGTATGTATGTATACCTAGGTACTACATAGGTAGGGAATGCCAACAGTGGCCATAGCTCTCTCGCCTGGTGTGTTTACCTGTGTCTTATCTTATGATGTACCTACCTATACTAGTAGGTACCTATAGTGCGTTAGCTACACGTGAGTACCGGGTACCGATCCGGCTTGAAGACTTGAAGTTGGTCGGAAACCCAAGTGTAGTACCTACCTACTTCTACTCAGCACATATGCACATAACCTAACTGGTGGTCCGCCAGATAACAGCATGGTCTGATCAAGCAAAACGTGCTTGAAGTTGTCTTAGATGGGCACAACCGAGTGTGCCATACCTACTACCTATACTACATACCTAGTATACTACCTACCTACATACCGCATTACCCGTGCAAATTCGTATCGTTTAGTCAAAGGTTAACTGCTAAACCTTGCTAAAAGCTCGGACCAACTATACTTTATAACTTAGCTATTTAATTTAGCTATAAATATTATAATTTATTATTATAATTAAACTAATACTTTTTTATTTTAATTTAAATAATTAATATATTATTATTAAAGTTTTTAGTATTATTTATTAATATTATTTAAAATATTTAAAATAACTAATAAAATTGTTTTTTAATATAAGCTATATATTTTTATTATTTNTATTTTATTAAATATATTGATTTTAGTTAGCTAAGTACGCTTTTTGCTTTTTTTAGTTATTTTAGTAATATTATAAAGTAAGCTAGTTAAATCGATTTTATTTTTAGTAAAAGTAGCAGTAGTGCTTGCTTTTATTAATCTAAAGTTTGCTTTTTTTAAATAATTATAATATTTAGGTCTTTAAAAGTTTATAAGCTATTTAGATCTATTATTTAGTTAAAAATATTCCTAAAGGTTTAAAAAACTGGCTTTTATTATAAATTTTTTATTTTAAATCGTAAAATCTTTTAGCTTCGCTAAAATAGTTTTTATATTAATTAATAAGGTTATTATTGCTATAGTAGTTGCTTAAACTAACCCTAACAGTAGTATTAAGCATATAAAACTCTTAATTGTTAGAATTAACTACTAGACCAAATAACCAAAAGATTGGCTGTAATATTGCTTATTTGATTGATTCCATATAATTGTATATATCTGACAAGACCCCGCTAGAGTCTGTCTGTGTCACCATACCTAGGTAGGTACCTAAAAGAAATTTAGGTACGGATTGGCTAAAGCGCTAACCGCCGACGGTCCGTCTCCCCCCCTAAAAAGAGCTAGTCAAACGCAGAAATGGCCCCCAACCGCCCCTGGCCCCCGATCTTGTTTCCCCACAACCAATGGTTTCTTGTCCGCTGTAGACTGTAGAGAGCCACCGCGCTTTGATCGACTTTGTTGACGAATTATATTAGGTTTATAGCTTGCTAGCTTTGCACCATGTCTAATTATAGGCACAACCGGGATTTTAGCCCCTAGGTATACACTGTTAAGGTTCCACGAATCTCACCCAGCAGAGAGCTGAGATATATTCCGGAAGTCCTCGATTATCTACCTATCATGAGCTGATACTAAGGGCTTCTTCTCGTCTTTCTTTTCCTTTTTTCCCTTTTTCCTTTTCCCCTCTTCACAATGTGCTTTGGAAGGTAGGTCGCAGCACACCATCCTATGGGGTTTAATGTACTGTGTTGCATCTTGGCGTATTGCCTTTACGATCCAAAATGTCCCCATACTTTCCCTTATCCCGAGTACGAACTACTAAAAAGAGAGGCGATTTTACCAAAATTGACGACACATCAGGCAGCCCAGCAGTAGACCTCTCACAAAGCCCTCAGCGGAAGCCTATTGCTGACTGGCAGCCATCATGGTGGTGGTGGTGTGGAGATTATGGCTGTAACCATCTGCATTGCATCAGCTGCTGGTCTTGTGGCACTTCTCAAAAGCATTGACAACACGCCCCTACGCCAATGGAATCTCCCTATCCAACCCAACACTGCTATAGCTTCGTTAACGACCGTCAACAAGGTAGCCTTGTTAGTGCCAGCGGCCTCTTGTATAAGCCAGCTAAAATGGCGCCACTTCCTCGATGCACAACGATCACTTGCAGATCTCCAGCTTTTCGATGGAGCTAGCAGAGGGCCCTGGGGTTCTCTGATCTTTCTACTGCAGGTATCCAGTCCCATCAAAGCATTGGTTACAGTAGGATTCTCGCTGTTAACGATACTGGCCATCGGCCTCGATGCATCTGCTCAGCAGCTCCTACGGTTCCCTACCCAAGAAATGGAAGTCGGCGACGGATCTGTCGTGATGGGCGCGGCAACTGGCTATAATTCCAAGAGCATAAATGCACAGCTTGCGAATCAAGGTACCGCCCCTAGTGTTTCCGTCGGCTGCTTTCACCTCTATGGCACGTGTCCAACGACAGGTAGCATGCTAACGGGCACAAGCTCTTAACACCAAGGTCATCCCACTTCAATTTGAGATTTTGAACACGCTGCGAGGCTCTACTTTTAATTCATATTTTACCTGTCCCCCAAAGGCGGTGCAGTGTAAGTGGGACGGCCTCGCAACGTTGGGTGTCTGCAGCTCTTGGAATAGTGCCTCTGTCGCCAGTGACGGCTGTGCAATGACCACTACCCAGGCACCGGGGACGACATCAAACGCGACCTATGCCGTATGCAACTATACCCTTTCAAATCCTCACAGCGGAAATCCCGAACTTGCGGCTGCAGTGTACCCGCAGCAAATGGATCTCACCTTCAGACTACCGAGTGTAGACTTCCTTTCTGGCAATAAAGTCTTCGAGTCTCACTTCATACCCGGACCCTACGAATACCCATCGGGGACCGAGTTCGGGGAGTTCTGGGCATTGAAGGGCCCAAGGAGCGCAAATTTTAGTACGCGGGCAAGCTTCAAACCGCCTGAAGCTGAGGCGTTCTACGCCAGCTTCTGGTGGTGCTCCAAGCGCTTTCAGGGGATAACAGTTGAACCAGGCGGCGTTGTCAAATTTGCGGCCACATCTTCGGAGCGGTTAAGTTTTTTATTTAAAACAATCACGAATAGCACTATTGGATATGGGTCTAGCTTTACTTATGCCGCGAACTCAACAGGCTTGAACTACACCATTGATGAGGGTACCTTCGAGTCTTTATCAGAGTACTTTCACTCGGTATTGATAGCCAAGGCCTCGGACGACTTCGGCGTGATTGCCGATGGCTCCCTCCTGGCATTAGGCGGACTTCTATACCAGCAGGACCTTGAGAACATCACGACCAGCATAACCGATACGGTAACCAACATACTGCGTAGCCGCGCTCTGGACGAGAACGGCAACATCACTGATGTTACGGGTAGGGCCGTCTATGACGAGACGTACATACGCATCCAGTGGCTGTGGCTGCTACTCCCGTTGGCGGAGACGACGCTAGCCACACTCTTCTTCATCCTAACCGTCGCCATCACATCTAAACATCCATTGCTCAAAGACAGTGTTTTAGCCTATCTCGCGACTGCTGCGAGAGACGAGGCGCGAAAACTTCCAGACTTAAGAATAACGCAGTGGACCTCCCAACAAGATTTAGACGGCCTAGTGGAAGGCATGGTCGTGAAATTAGAGCCAGATAAGCACGGAGAACTCGAATTCTCCAGGAAAGATACTTGATCTACTTCGCAACTTGGATAACTAAATCTTAGATTTCTGTTCCTCTTTCGATCCTTGATGTTGGTAAAACAAAGCACGTTATGGCGTGATGGTCTACCTAGACTGACATACCTACCTAATGCTAGATAGCCACGGATAAGAACAATAAAATAACATCGTTTTTCCCGTTGAGTTGCTAAGGTATATCCTGTCAATTGTAATGAAGTACCCAGTAGAACAGGACAGAACTGGATAGGAATTTGATAATCGCGGTAGCAGGTGTTGTGTTCAGCAACGTTCCAAACAAAGATTTCTTCAGTATCGTAGCATAAGTACCTCTGAGATAGGTTTTACCGTCCTGATTCGGAATGGGAATTTCACCTGAGCCATGCCGCTTTTAGCCTAAGCCAAAACGAACGAACTTGCATAACTTTCAGCAGCACCGTGGACGTCTTACCGTAAATACACTAAATTAAATCAAAAGTACGGAGGTTTGAGCCAGAATTGACCAATATCCTTGGCATTGAAACACAGTGCCCGCCAATTTTACCTACACTAAGAGCCACACTCCACCTCCCAGTGCTCTATTTCGCAGTAGCTAAAAATTAATCCGAAGACCTCCGCACCACCAGTGTTGAATATAATTGGCTATTAACCGCTAGGGCCCCGCCGCGCTAGGCCTTGTAGGTAATGACTCCTATCCCACCAGCCACCTGACCTGACTAGGTACTATCTGATCTCGAGTTCTACCCAGCTTCCATCTTAACGCCAAAACTCTTAATCAGTCGACCGCAGGCGACAACTCACCAGCGCCTTTGCACCAAGTTGCAAAATGTCCTGGAAGCTAACGAAGAGTAAGTCATGCATCCTCTCCTACATCTGACCTACCTGATGAGGGCAGTGCAAGTGATGCAAGTATATCACTAGATTTCGTTTCCCGTCTGTCCTCTCCGCATCACAAGACACCATCAATACTGATATAGCCTCCAGAGTTGAAGGATACCCATTTAGGTCCATTGTCCAGCTTTTCGAGATCCGCCTCCACTTCTCGTGCTGGGCGGGACAAGGACAAGGACGACAAACTAGTGCCCCCTAGCTCGGATAGTGCCGCTTCAACGACTGCGAGTAGTCTGCGTACGTTCCAACTTTAATCTGATGTTCACAATTCGCTGACCGCTGCAGTCAACTCAGAACCTCTCAGCCAGGCTTCCGTGGTCAAGCCTGCGAAAGCAGGGGTTCTCGTCGTCACCCTCTACGAAGCCCGTGGCCTTTTATTACCCGAGCAATATCAGGATGCCTTTACATCGCAGTATCCCACGAATTCCCACTCGACCGGCGACGCGCAGAGCATGACCAACTCCAGTCGACCGATTCCATCATCTCAACCTCAAAGTGCTCTCTCAGGCCGCCTAGATCGGCCTCAGACCTCATCGGGACGCGGGTTCAAAGGAATTCCCACCATCCATGGACGAGTGTCTGGCAAATACATGCCGTATGCCTTAGTGGACTTCGACAAGACGCAAGTATTTATCAACTCCATCGACGGGAGGCCTGAAAATCCTCTCTGGGCTGGCTCAAACACACAGTACAAGTTCGATGTCTCACGCGTTGAAGACCTAACGATTCATCTTTTCATCCGAAACCCCACCAGCCCGCCCGGCTCGGGCCGCACCCAAGATATCTTTCTAGGCGTTATTCGTCTTAATCCACGGTTTGAGGCGAAACCACTGGAAGATGAGGCATCGTGCAAGAAGGACAGTGATAAGTTAGCCTCGGAATTCAGTGGTATAGGGTGGGTTGACATCCAAAACGGAACAGGGCAACTCCAGATCGGTGTCGACTATACAGAGAACGACATAGGCAAGCTCAACATCAACGACTTCGAACTGTTAAAAGTTATCGGAAGAGGTAGCTTCGGCAAAGTCATGCAAGTACAAAAAAAGGACACACGCCGCATCTATGCTTTGAAAACAATCCGAAAAGCCAAGATTATATCTCGCTCTGAAGTAACCCATACTCTTGCCGAACGGTCCGTCCTCGCTCAAATCAACAATCCTTTTATTGTTCCTTTGAAATTTACTTTTCAATCTCCGGAAAAGCTTTATTTCGTTTTAGCTTTTGTTAATGGTGGAGAATTATTCTACCATCTATCCAAAGAAGGACGGTTCGATATCAATCGCTCTCGCTTTTATACCGCTGAACTCCTCTGCGCACTCGAGTGTTTACATGGCTTCAATGTAATCTACCGAGATTTGAAGCCTGAAAATATTCTTCTCGACTATCAAGGCCATATTGCACTTTGTGATTTTGGCTTATGGTATGACTCCCTAAATTCTTCTTGGCCCGTTTTGGTGAAATTACCGCGCCTGCATACTCTAGAAAGATTATAGCATTAGCCGAACGTTTATTACAAGGAGTTTTCGTTGACTCTTAGTTTTTTGTAGCAAGCTCGAGATGAGAGACGAAGATCAGACGAATACTTTTTGCGGCACTCCCGAGTATCTCGCTCCTGAGCTATTACGTGGTGAAGGTTACAACAAAACCGTTGACTGGTGGACTCTGGGGGTTTTGCTGTATGAAATGCTAACAGGGTTGCCACCCTTCTACGATGAAAATACCAATGAGATGTATCGCAAGATTCTGGCCGAACCTCTACATTTCCCAGGTTCTGACGTTGTTCCGCCTGCGGCTAAAGATCTCCTAACAAAACTGCTCAATCGAGACCCAACCCAACGACTGGGGGCAAATAGTTCAGTGGAAATTAAATCACATCCATTTTTCCATGCGATCGACTGGAGAAAGCTCCTACAACGAAAGTATGAGCCAGCTTTCAAACCTAATGTAGTATGTTTACATCCATCCGACCTACCCATATTTAGCGAAGCTAAAAGTTAGTCTTCTACGTTCAGGCTAATGCCCTCGATACAACCAACTTCTCTCCCGAATTCACATCAGAAGCTCCCCAAGACTCTTATGTCGATGATCCCGTCCTTTCTCAATCGATGCAACAACCCTTCGTGGGCTTCAGTTACCGCAGACCTGTCCCTGGGCTGAATGATGCAGGGGGTAGTATCCGGGACCCGTCTTTCATAGATGATTTGGACGGTAGAACATAGGGCCTGCTTCTTAGTGCCCATGAATCCCCACTAGCAAAAGGAAGCTAGCGGACATGCACGGCTTGGCTGCATCTTGAGGAGGACGGAGTGTGATGAGCATCGAGTGCTCTCACTGCCCGATGATTGCGATACCGCAGTGAAAGAGTAGATTAGACATACTGTCATCGTCATTTTGTTTCAGGTTCATGTTGTTCACTTAGCCATTCGTCACTCGTCATTGACTTGTGTTGCAAATAGGCCCGACTCCTTCACAGCGGTGCCTAAAGTTAGACCAAGGTCATTTAAGCGGCCACAGGAGCGACTGGTTCGCTATGAAACATGGCAATTTCCCCAATCCAACGAAGCAAGTCCAACGATGTTGGTGATTAACCTGGGTATTAACAACTGGGTAGAGCAACAAGTTGCCCCGTCCAAATAGCTGCGCCTTTTGTATCTCATGTTTAACGCTACTACTACACTGTGAAACGACCATCCCTATCGTCCCGACCCAAAGGCACCCCCGGTACCACGGCAGGAATAATTATAAGGTTTTACTCGGTACAACAAGTGAGCATTAAACTTTAGTCTAGAGCGATTGTGCTATTTTGTTCGAGTTCCTTCAACGTAAGCACACCCTTGAAACATCACTGGATCGGAGATTGCAGGCTTTCTGGTAGAACTTCCATCATGCGTTGCGAAGTGGTGCTAGACGGGCCTTTTTTTAAGGCTGCGCCTTCGAGCAGCACTTGTAGAGATACGGCCAGTCAAGATACATACTTTTCTGTAATACTCAGCGACAAGGTCACGGCCGCGGGGGGTCCTGCTGAGTAGCTATGTGTTAGATACAGGGGTATTGCCAGATCACCGGCATAAACCCAGTAAGAGGAATAGCCGTAAAAGACCTGAGAGGGTGGACTTAAAGGCACGTGATGTTGGATTGTGCGCTATACTGCGAAGTAAATACGAGCGTTTGGAGCACTGTTAAGGAGAGCTAATAACTATACTTATTGTTGGTTCAATGACTGCAGTACAAAGGGATTCAAGCTAGAAGGCAGAAAAGGCATTCATGGAATAGGACTATCGGTCGGAACAAGTAGGTACCTACAGTACAGTACCTAGATCAATTGGCCAAAATTGAGCCCCGTAGAATTCCCCGTAGAATTCCCTGCTGGGTGGAAAGCTTCTTAGTGGGGGTGGCTGGCGTAGGGCTGAGGCTTTAACGATACGACACTAAGGTTACCTAGGTACATGTAGGTTAAGTTGGGTACCTAAGTAATTGGAGTGTCGCTAACCGAGACCTGCTATTTGCTCCCCTTCGCATTTCTACGCTGTTAATTAACTCCTTCCTAATAACTGCGCGTCGAGTTAGACGATTGGAACTGTATTTGTTTGGTTATACTGCGGGCGGTGCCAACCTGATGCCTCCCTGTTGCAGTGGTACAATATCCGGTCAGTCCCCTGATCCTCCGATCAACAGGAAAAAAGTCAAGACTGGTTGCCGCACCTGCAAGGCACGACATGTAAAGTGTGACGAAGGCCGTCCCGCGTGCCATCGTTGCATCTCTACGGGCCGCATCTGCGACGGCTATGGAATATGGGGTGGTGGCGGAGCTAAGTGCTCTGCACAAGCACTCGCGCCGAGAGGCCCGGCCGGTACCATGAAGGGTGTACCAAGTCAATACGCAAAGCTGAGCCCCGAGCAAGAGACTTGCTTCCGCTGGTTCAGACATCGGACTTATACGAAACTGCCGCTTCCGTTCATCACCCCATTTTGGCATACCCTCGTCCTCCAGGCATGCACGGGTGAACCTGCTATCCTCCATGCAGTGCTTGCCCTAGGGTCAGCCCACCAGAAGGAGAGCCTCGAAACAGGTAAACCGAGGGAGTCCTGTGTGGCTTTAGATTCTCAACAGGAATTCATGCTGCGGGAATATAGCAAAGCTATCCGCTCCCTCCAACCTCATTTCTCAAGTCAAGACAGGAGATCTGTTCACGTAGCGCTCATTACCTGTATATTGTTTACTTTCCTAGAAAACCTGCTCGGGCGTTACGCTACAGCTAACGCCCATCTCCATTCTGGCCTGCGACTACTATCACAAACTTATGTTTCTGTTCATGATTCGGTCGGTACGAGTATTCCTACTAAACCACGCGGGTATGTTGACGACTGGATTATCGAGAGTTTCGGAAGGTTGCATGTTCAAGCGGCTTTGTTAGGCCAGGGTCTACCAGATCTATACCCAGCGTTACCAGTGTACCCGACCACGCCGATACCAACAGTCTTTGCATCCACTAACGAAGCTGCCCACTATATGGACCGATTGCTTCTCGACGCCTTGCATCTAGCAGAGCAATGCTCTATGTCAGATGGGAATGCGACGAACCCAACCCCTCCTACAGGCTTTGAAGACGGCCAGCAGCGTCTGCGAGCAGAGCTTCGACAATGGTTAGCAGCCTACAACACCACAAACCCAGATGTCCATAAAGGGTTTTCTCATGTAGATGAATTCTACTTTAAACTGCTGCGTGGCTACCATACCATTGCGACCCTCATAACAAAAACTTGCACATGGCCTGCGTGCGAAACTACGTACGACTTGTACACAGCGGATTTTGTTTCCTTGATTGAGCAATTAATCGCGATCTGGAAAGCTCACGTGGCACGCCCAGTATGGCACCATGCTCCCTGGGCGACCGAAATGCCACGCAGGATATCCCATTCTGTTGGCGACAAAGGTTGGATTCCTCTCCTCTACTTCGTCGCGGTGAAGTGCCGAGTTCATCGGATTAGAGTACAGGCGATTAGGCTGCTCTCGCAAACTCTCCATAAAGAGGGGATATGGGATTCCAGGCTCGTGCTCATTGTTGCTAGGGAGGTCGTCCGGATCGAAGAAGGCGATCACTACCAGGATTTTGAAAAGGATGATAGGTTCAATATTGTCAGTCCTCCTACTGAACGGGATGTGACATTACCACCACTACCCGATCATTTTCGACTGTACAACATGCAGGTTGGGCTCCCTGAGCATGCCATGGGGGTTCTAACATTAGAATACGAGCAGAGATGTGGAAATGGCATTGGGGCGGTCAGACGAAAGAGATGCTATGATCTGAAGGTGAGGCATTGGGCAGATACCGCGAACGAACCCCCAATATGTTCTTAAAGTATTGTTTCTCCCTGGGCCGGAATCTAGAAGATGTTCCAGGTAACGTCGCCAAGCCTACTCGCTAATGGAGTGCGTTCGAGAATGAACCCCTCCCCCCAGCTCGTACGTTAAACCTCAGGGCTAAGTGGCTGGAATCATTTGCCCAGGCCGGAAAAACGCTGAAGGGAGCAGTGACCGATCAAGAATTTCTACGAACCACTGCCGTAAGCAGTTTTAGTGCGAGAATGTCAATGTACTGTAAGACCACTCCGAAGTCAGACGTTTACCTAGGTAGCGGAGTTTGGCTACCTTATAAACGTATATATGGTATATATGGATATATGTAATTCAGAGCGAGGTAGGTACCTAGGAGGTACCTACCCCTAGAAATTGGAACTGCGCTGATCATGTGGGCTTCGTCTTTCAGCAACAGAAAATGATGTAAGGCCGTTGCTGAGGGCAACATTGCTCAGATCTCGCGAATGCTCTAACCTGTGGCCCCTAGTCTTTAAGTCGTTCATTTCCCCCTAGTTCTGTAAGGGATTGCAAGAGAACGAATGGCCTCCGAATTGGTCTTACTATCTCTACCCTGGAAGTGACACGAATCCTCAGAAAGGCGTGGAAGAGCGTGGCAAATTAAGTCGGGTATAGCCTCATTGATAGCTTGGTTCGGACAAGTGGCCTGGCGCAGTACCAGGGTAATGGGTGCCTAACTGTCATTCGGTATGTCTTGTGAAGGGCGCCATCGACAGAGATTCACTTTCCCCCGTCGTCACCTGAGTGATATGTCACTTAACCCCCCCCCCCCCCCCCCCCCAATGAACACGTCCTATGCAACTGCAACTGCCATGGGGGCTTCCATTCTATTTTAGTTTACATAAGGCACCCAGCCGGAATAGCTGAGGAGAAATGGGCTTTTCATCGGCTATCTAGTCTCCTTGCACTTTGCCCGCATCTTGTTCCTCAGAAATGATAGTGGTCCGGCCGCTAACATCCACTCCAGGCGAATACACATCACTTCCCGCAAGAAAGAATTACTTCAAACTGTTATGGACTCTGTCAATGGCTCAACACAGTCGAAATCCTCTATGGACGATGATGTCCAAAGTATTAGTAGATCCTCTCGAGAACAGTTACAGGACCAAGAAGAGACCCTGCCAGGTTCTGAAGATGCCGCCGGTATGGAAAGGCATCGTAATATGATGCTTGCCAGCTTACTTGAGGACTACTATCGCAGTCGCGCCGTGGAATTTCTCAATGCAACGAATCTTGGCCAGCGGTATAATCGACAGTCGCATGAAGTCGAGGTCGTTACCCGCCGTTTATTCGGTCAAGCTAGTCAGGTTCTCTCATCGAGAGGGCTGCTTTCTTCACGGGCAACTTCCGACGAATCGCAGAGGATACGTCGTCAATACCTCTCGGGGCTCGAAAGTCTTGTTGCTGGGTCGCAGGCACCCAACATACTTGATTCAATGCGTGACCTGGTGGCGCAGACGTCACAGCTTAACTTAGCAGCTCATGCTGCTAGCGATCTGCAATTGACTTTACATCAACCGGTACCACAACAACCCCATAGCCATTATAGATCCTCCTTTCGAGAGGATCGCCTTCTTGGAAAGGGTGGATTTGGAAAAGTCTATCAGTGCTATAATCAACTAGACCAGAAGACGTATGCTGTGAAGAAGATTGTTCTGCCACGGAAGCTCGTGAAGAGCGTATCAGATGGAAAGCATGAGGACCTGCAACCTATTTTACGCGAGGTGAAGGCAATGGCCGTGCTTGATCATCCTAACATTGTTCGATACCACGCTACGTGGTTTGAGATGCCGCAACAGTTGCCTGAACTTTTGACTGGGCTCGGTAAGCTAATATCTACTTCATACTGCTCCAACGAATTAACGTTGGTATTCCTGTTCTCTTGGTTAACTATTGCCAGACAATACCAATAGTCAAATCCAAAGGCGCCACCAGCAGCTGTTGCTCGACAGCCATGCATTTAAGCACGATAACGGACAAGAATCATCTATCAGCGGTGATATCATATTCGGAGAAGACACTGCGTCTTACTTGAGCGCGAATACGAAGGGCCATGACCTGGATGCCATTAATAGAGGATGGTCGGAAGACGCTAGCTTGGGACTAAGTGTTGTGGACACCGCTTCGGCTTCTGAGAGCAACCTCTTTATAGGAGGGGAGACTGACTCGGGTGATTCATTCCTTCTTCGAGATGCTACGGAGACTAGTGAATGCGCGTTATACATACAGATGTCTATGTACCCAATGACTCTGGCTCAGTTCATATCCCCATCCTCGTCTTCCAATGCTGAATTGCGGCATTGCTTCCATCTCGCCCCAACACTCCGTTTGGTGCTTTCTATACACGAAGGTTTACAGCACATACACTCTAAGGGCTTGATACATAGAGATATCAAGCCCGGGAACATCTTCCTCTCGGCCCCGACGGAGACCTTTGAGGGTGGCTATTGCGACCTGTCTTGTGGATCGTGTACGGAATCTAGAGGAGGAATGGCTACTCGTCGAGGGTGGCTAAACCCTAGAATCGGTGATTTCGGCCTAGTTCATCAACTTGCGCAAGGTGAGGTGTCGACATCATCACAAAGCTCCCCAGATCCCAAGGACAATGTAGGGACGGCCTATTATCAGCCGCCTCGACAGGGCGAAAAGAAAGATGAGAAAATCGACATTTTTGCACTTGGCGTGGTTTTGGTCGAGATGCTATGCCGCTGCAACACCGCAATGCAACGTGTTGACATGCTCAAAGGGTTGCAGTGTGGAGAACTACCGCCAGAAATTCGATATAACATAACAGGTGAGGGTCACGATTCGGAAACTACGGACAAGGTCATAGAGTTGGTATCGTCTATGATCGAAGAGGATCCCGAGAAGAGATGGCCTGGGCCGAAAGTGCGTGAGGCCCTTCAAAACTTAGTAGGAAGATGTTATGGCCAGTGAGCTTCGCATTTCTCCCCACAAGGGTTTCATCGGCACATGATAGCGAGTAGTGAGTAACTTGGTCAACAAAGTGGCACGGATGACTGCTCTTGAAGCTGGTGACGAGCTTTCTGTCTAATATATATTGGTTATACCCTCAAATATATACTATTAATTAAGCACCTATTCCGGCAACAACCATATTCTGTACTGCCTATTACTAGCACCCTGTGCGCCTTACCGCGCCACAATAATTGGCGTTGCAATAGGGGTTGCCTGAGATCTAATAAATTAAATAGGGTTCTATCCCTGATTAGAACTCACCATTGGTTGATAGCAAGCTACCTACTTAGGTAGGGAAGCTGATGCTTAATTCGGGTTCACCACCCCGTGCCCCTTCTCACATGCTGTAGTGGTGCAACAGCGCCAATTGAAGAGTATACTAACCTAGTAGCTGTACATAGATGGACTATACATGTTGTCTGCATGGTCCTAGGACTACCTAAAAGAGTCTATTTGCATTCTAGGCGAACAATACAGATTCTTACAGGGTTTGGTGAAGCTCTTTGGGCCTCCTTTATGACACTCTGGGAAGTTTAGCCAAAGTGTTTACTGCCATAAGCTTGAAAGCGGGCAGGACCGACTTCAAATTACCAAGCAAGGCAGCTGAAACAAGGTATCCTTGAATATTCTTTATTGGTGTGTACACATAGCCTCTGTGTCGAATCTACTGAGGCGTAGTTTGCTCCCCATTGTGCCCATGTCTGGTTTTTGTGCTTCAATTCAAAGAGGATAAAGCCGAGAGACATCGTTCCAAGGCTTAAGCGTATTTGTAGCGTATGAACAGTCGCGCATATTTAAACATGCCAAGTGGACGGTTTACTCCTCAAGCCCTTTGGTCAGTATATCAATATTATATTGAAAAATCGCTACAAAATCAACATCAATCTACTATCATCATGAGTGCCGACACTGTATCACCGCCTCTTGTAAACTGGGCAGAGATGTACTGCGTGTCCCTTTCCACCACGTTCGGAGGCCTAGTCAGACCAACGGTAGAGACACTGAACGAGCTCACAGACGAATGGATCATGAGTATTGCGCCGGAGGTCGGCTTACCTATGGAGGCGGTAGTAGTGTCCATGTTTTGTTCTTCCTGCCTTAATGAAGACTGGATCTCGTCCCGTTTCGGACTGATTTTATGGACTTTGGGATTCGACGAAGATAGTAGTAAGTTGAATCTTTTTAACTATTTGCTTTGGCGATTCGGGCAACACATGGGTGGATGTCTAGAAGACCAGATGATGGTGCCTGATACAACGGAAGACGCCGAGCTCGATTATGGGAGTGACAGTCTGGACTACATGGAAGAGTAGATGCTCGACTAAAAAGGAACCCCTCGCTTATTGCCGGTGAGGGGGCTGCTATCACGATGCAACTATTTAATTAGATATATAAGTAGGTACCTAGTACCTAAACATTTACTCTTTCATTCGGTCTTTAAGTATTTTATCCCTTAATAGTGCGTGACATAACAGAAATGACGAATTAGGAAAACCCCGCGGTCGGTGAGCGATGGCGAGCGATTGCGCTGTTATCAATGCCTCTTATCGGCGTGCCGCGGCTCCCTTACGCTTAAGCGCTGATTGTTTGTTCGGGTTCCGGGTGCCCGGGTCCTCCTCAACTACATAGATATAATCCTCTCTTCCAAATCATGTAGCGGTGGCTTCGCGATTCCCGTAATTTTATTTTTACTTGATTTTCCTTACCTTCCGTTCATTCATTCATTCTTTGACCTACCCTCGTAGAATCCGAGCGGTCCAGCCCCCTGCATGCCTCTTGCGTCGAGCAACGGTCTCCTCGCGAAGTGTACGAGCACAGCCCTGTGCCATTTGAGGGTCGTGCCGCTCTGGGCCATCGCCCTCTTAGTGCTAGCACTGGGAGCGATTTGGTCCCGAATCACCGCTGCTGCGGCTCCTCGCCAGGCCTCCTCGCAGGCAGCTAGATCGCGCCCCAGTAAAGCGACGTTATAGCCATGGCGTCCGCCGCTGGTGCCCTCAGTCGGATCACCCGGATTGTCGGTCCATTGCTTATCCCGGCTATGGCTTACGGCGCATACAGGGGGAATGCTGCGGGGGTAATCGAAGCCTTCTTCACGGGGCCGGGTAGGACGAGCCGTGTCATCGCTCTGCTCGTCGTCCTGGTGAATTGGAAGAGCTTGCCGTTAGCTTGGACGGTATGATATATATATACAACGTAATCACTCTATTATTATGCCAGCTTTGCTAACACACGAACGCCCAGTTCCGCGTCTTCAATGCCATGGTGTCGCATTTCCTCGTCCGCCCTTACCACGCTTACACGCCAGACAAGCTCTTCCACCCCGTCAAGACCGAAACGCACGTCACGCTGCTCGAAGTCGATTACAATATCCACAAATCCAACTCGACATATTTTGCCGACCTCGACGTGAGCCGTACGCACCTGGTCGGGCACCTACTCGCCGAGGGCTGCCGCGTGCTCAGCAATAATGCCAAGACGAAACTCGTCATGGACCCGTCCGACCCATCGCGGCCCGCGAAGGGCACCTTCGGCGTCGTGTTGGGCGGCGCACAGTGCAGTTTCAAGAAGGAGCTGAAGCCGTACCAACGCTTCGAGATGTGGTCGCGCGTCCTCAGTTGGGACCGCAAGTGGATTTACATCGTCACGCACTTCGTCGAGAAGGGCACTGTGAAGCCTGGCTCCAGGCCCGAGGACTGGGAGAAGAAGATCCACGCCTCGGCTCTCAGCAAGTACGTCTTCAAGATCGGCCGCCTGACGGTTCACCCGGCGATCCTGATCGGGGCTAGCAACATGCTCCCGGAGCGGCCTGGCGGCTGGGTCAAGGACGAGAACGGCTTGGACAAGCTACCGCAGACTACGAATGACCATGCTGTACCGGATACTGCTGATACTACGGTGTGGGATTGGAAGCGCACGGAAGAAGAGCGGAGAAAGGGCCTTGAATACGCACAGCACTTCGCCTCTCTCGACGGCCTGCTCAACCGATTTGATCCTGGAGAGGATGGTCCTCTGGGGAGATTTGGACCGGGCTGACCTCTCACAATCCCTTTTGAAATAATCGTTTAGATAGCGGGGATTTAGATATATACCCACATAGACACGTTACATAGAAGTGGCTCACTTTAGCGCAGGGATCTGAATTGATAGACTTTTTATTTGCAGCCTGTGTCTAGGCTTTTATTCGGACTGTTCTATAGCTTCGAAAATCATCGCCAGCGACATGAATCAGAGAAGCAGGATATTTTTAACACCATACTCGCCATCCTTTCCCGTGCTCTCCCTGCTCTCTGTGCTACCTGCTCTTTCTGACGTCGGTTGGTTAATCACAGAGCGAGTGCGAACATGGCGGCCGCACCGACTATGCCCATACCCACGGTGGCTTGGTTGGCAGCAGCTGGGGCCGAGGTAGTGGAGGAAGCGGTGCCGTGGGTAGCGCTGCTGAGGACGTCGCCGACACCAGCAGTAGCGCTTGTGTAAACATCACCCGCAGCGGCGGTAGCGCTCGCGAAAGAATCGCCCGCAGCAGCCGTAGCACTGGTGAATGTGTCGCCAGCGGCACCGATAGCGCTCGTGAATTCCGGCCCCATGGCACTGGTTAGGTCGGCGAAGGCAGACCCAGCAACGCCCGCGAGCGAGTGCAGGGCTGAGCTGAAGGTGTCGGGGTCAACCTCATGAGCGACGTCTAGGCAGACCTCGGTTATGATCTTGGTGATCTCTGTTGATAAGCTCCAAGTTAGTACGTCAAGTTTCTCTGTTCTGTTACACCCTCTGTTTGGGGATGTACAAGCGGACATGCTGCCTGATTATTGTTGCGACGTACCCTTTTGATCGTCGCTGGTACAGCCAGTAGATATACAGGGAGCGGAACCGTCGGTGATTCCGTAGATATTGGTGCATTGACACCTGTGGTCGTTGGTATCGCATCCGACCGTCTTGGAGTCCACGTCAAGGCACTCCCTAGCGCACGAGGGCATTTGAGAGACGAGGTCGTCCATGCGACTGGCAGCGGCAAGGGCAGCGTATAGGGAGAGGGTAACTGTCTTGAACCGCATTTTGGTACCTGGCGGGAAGGAGTGATGGTGTATTTTCTTGAGTGTGAAAGATGTCGTTGCTGAGGTTATTTACATCAACTACCTACCTCTACGTAGCTTTCGCAGGTGAGTTAAACGAAACGAAGGGCGACAATCCTGAGCTATCCGCCTAATCATACCTTAAACACTCTTGCCATTGCTACCTAGGTATTCGGAGAGTTTATCCTGTCCCTATCTCACTTACTAACATACATGATCTGGGCCGACCTCCCTTGCCCGTGTCGCCAAGGGAGGCTCTGAAGCCATTCGTTTGAACATATCCCCATGTTTAAGGGATGTGATGCAAGGGGGCAGCATAACTAATGTCATTGCAATAACTCTACTTGCAAGTAAACCGTTCAACTAAAGGCTCTACCGGTAAGACTATCTCACTATTATTCCGCTCGCGCGGTCTGTATACGCTCAAATAACTGAACCTCGGTTGTACCTGTTCGCTATCGGTATTATATAAGTACCTACCTAAGCAGGGGGCAAACACAGTGATATGAAGAAGGGTTTCATACCCTTTTCCCCCGTTTCGTAGGCCATGCAACGTTCTTGTTTGGAGCCCGGTACAAAGTTTCTCTACATTTTCTGCACCAGCTGGAGGATGTTGAAGACGAATCCTTAGGTAATCTTCAATTCGATACAGTACAGTATGGGGGTTACCAGGTAAGTGGTAAGTTTGCCAAGCAGCCCGGGTGGTACCTACCGGTACCTACAGTAGGTAGGTACCTAACATGGCGGAGCGCCGGTGGCTCGTGCGGGCGTGCATAAAGTACTGTACCTCGCATCGAGAAACCCGGCAACAGCCGCCAAGCTTGGCCATCGGCTGCAAGATGTTCTGCAGCCTCTTCTAGAGACTACCTAGGTACTTATGTAGCATTCGAGGTTTCTGCGGGCACTCGACTTCGAATACTCAACAATGCTACCAGCACCATGGATATGCCGGCGCTGCATCACAGCCCTGACGCAACGGGCAAACCGGCCTTTTATCCGCTTGGCTAGTACAAGTAGGCTTGTCATTCCTCATCCGCCTCATGTCACCGGTCTAACCTGTCTCCAGATACCACTAACACTCTTCCTCTTATCCTCCTCCAGCGCGCCCGCACTATCGCCGAAGAACACGACCAGCTCAAAGCCGCACTCGAATCCGACTTTGACACGAATACGGCAAAACGAGTGGGCGAGCTATCGCATGTCGCTCTAGCCTTAAAAGAATGGGATACAGCACAATCATCCATCGCTGAGCTCACCGCTCTCCTCGAGTCTAAAGACGCGAAGGATGAGGAGCTGCAACAATTGGCTCGCGAAGAGCTCTCTTCGACTTATTCGACCCTCGAACCCCTTGCGACCGCGCTCTCCGCGTCTCTAACGCCTCGTGATCCCTTCGCCGACATGCCCTGCATGCTGGAAATCCGACCTGGCCCGGGTGGCATGGAGGGCCGCTACTTCGCCGATGCTCTGTTCCGCATGTATCGCCTATATTGCACACGCATCGGATTGCGGACGAAAGTGGTCAAGTATGAGGTAACAGAGGGTAGAGACGAGTCCACGGGCGGCGCAAACGAGTCACCGTTGCAAGAAGCCGTTCTAGAGGTTCAAAGTACTGGGGCCTATGACAAATTCCGCGGCGAGGCGGGAATGCACAGGGTGCAGCGCGTGCCCTCGACGGAAAAGACCGGGCGTACACACACGAGCGCCGTCGCTGTATGGGTACTGCCGTCTTTTCCCGAGGACAACGTGTCCGAACAAGATGCCAACAACCCAGACAGTCTATTCTACGTGAACCCGTCTGAAGTTCGCGAGGAGAAAATGCGTGCGAGTGGCGCAGGAGGACAGCATGTCAACAAGACGGAAAGCGCCATTCGTCTCACTCACGAGCCGACAGGCATTACTGTTTCCATGCAGGATTCGCGATCACAACACGCAAATCGTAGTGCCGCATGGGATTTGCTTCGATCGCGTCTAGCCCAAAGACGGAAGGGAAGAGAGAGAAGAGGCAGCTTCGGCGCTGAGGAACAGCATCCTCAGCAAAGACCGAATCACTCGCGGGGATAAGATCAGGACGTACAATTACAACCAGGATCGATGCTCAGATCATAGGAGCGGGTTGGACGTCCACAACCTTCCTGATGTCCTCGATGGCGGAGAGACACTCGGCAAAATCATGGACAGCTCAAAAGAATGGCTGATCCAGCGAGACATCCAAGCATTAATCGACGAGGAAGAGGCTACCGCAGCCGGTGCTGTGTCTAAGAATACAAAAAAGGCGAAGCGGTAGATCGTTTTGTGTACTTCACTTGTAGGTCTTGTACATTTACTGTGTTCTAACATACCACAATATCCGTAGAAGTTATAGATCGTCATGCCGACCCATCGACAGGCCAAAGGTGCATGGAGGAGCCCAAACATGATCCAATTATTGTCCACTATTATTCGTATTCATATGGCGAAGACTTGTATCGACAACCCTTCACGAGCTACCCACAGGTAGGTAATGATATGATGCACTCCAGAAGCCACACATCTCGCCTGGGGAATAATACCTACATGATTTGTTCAATTGGCTGCTAATTCTGGTTGCTGCTAAGCAGCCATCGGCTCGAATCACATCACTCCCTGCAAGCCAAGACCTGGAGTATGGGGCTGGTGTTTATCAATTGACAGAAACACCCATATCTCCGAGAGAACTGGGTACATAATTGCGTTATTAGCTTCACAACCCCAGCATAATGAACTGTGAGATACCCTCCAAAAACTCTCCATCACGCTCTACTGGTAAAAAAATTAATTTTCTTTCATGCCGCGTTCCAAGAGAAGGGCCAATGGCGAAGATGGTAATAAGCTCTTATCTACCAAGGATCCCAACTACGAGCCTGACTAACCTTCGCTCTCGCGTGGCAGCTCCCTGTCTTGGTAAGCCGCTGGAGTCGCCGTGTTTCCCGTATCTCCACTTTCGCAAGCCAGAAGCCATGAATGTGCAAGGGTGCAAGGTCTGCCTGCCGCGTATCGTGACAGAATTGGGAAACTGCAGATAGCAATGACGAACCGAGGCACGGTATTGGCCCAGATACTACATCTATCAGCCCCTCCTGGCCTGGGGTGAACATGGTCCTAGGTACATAGACGGCAAGAATCCTGCCATCTACCAGACCTGGTAGGTCGCACGGTCTTAGGGGAGAGAGGTATATAATAAGTATTATGGCACGGGCATGTGGCACCGAGAGATGTCGCGTGTGTTTTGCTGCCTCTCTTTGTTCAACCCACTCTCCCCTTGTGCCTGCATTGCCCAGATCCGCCCAAGAGTCTGGGCGCGAAGCTTGATTGTTGCTTGTCTTGTGGTCCCAGGTCATCCTAGGGTCCAAGTACAGGGAAGACCAATTGAGCGGCAAGAGTGTTGGTTGATTGCGCCCTCGCTTCCAGTCTACGATGCGCTCCTCTACTATTGTTGCCGGACTTCTGTCCGTGGCTGCCGTGACGGAGGCGCGAAGCTGGCAGCACGTTGGTAAGAAGCAGCACAACAAGCCTGCGCGTAGCGAGGTCAACCACTTGGAGCATTACCTCGCTACGCGAAAGGTGCCTGAGCCGAGGTTCGCGAATGACAATACGACCAGTGAGAGGCACCACTTCTGTTGCTGTTTGCGTGTTGCGCGCCGTTGCTTGAGCTGACAAGCGTCTTACAGAATTCGCTGTCAATGGGACGGGCGTCCCCGATGTGGACTTCGATGTTGGCGAGTCGTACGCGGGATACCTTCCAATCAGTGACGATCCAGACGACAAGAATGAGTTATTCTTCTGGTTTTTTGCCAATAGCGAAGGGTCGGACGCCAAGGAAATTCTGCTTTGGCTCAATGGAGGTGTAAGTGCCTCCCTGAATACGACGCGTTGTTGGCTGACCTCATCGGCTAACATGTGTTACAGCCTGGTTGCTCCTCATTCGAAGGTGTAATTCAAGAGAACGGACCGTTCCAATGGCAGTATGGTACTTACAAGCCCGTCCCTAACCCTTGGGCGTGGAATCGGCTCATCAACACGGTTTGGGTTGAGCAACCCATTGGTACTGGTTTCTCACGCGGCGAGGTAACCGCAACGAGTGAGGAGGATGTGGCGAAACAGTTCCTAGGCTTCTGGAAGAATTTTATCGAGACCTTCTCCATGCAAGGTGAGCAATTCTCGGAACCATTTCTTGTTTTGACAGTTTTTAGAGCACGCCATTTTCTGTTTAAGACGAGAATGTCTTGAAGCTCCTGAAATCGTCAAAAAACTACGCTCCAAATAGCTATGACTGACTTGGAGTGCTGCAGGATACAAGGTCTACATTGCTGGCGAATCGTATGCTGGACTCTATTGCCCATACATTGCATCGGCGATGCTTGACACGAACGATACGACGCACTATGATCTTTCGGGTGTGTTAATCTACGATCCTGTGCTCGGTAACGATGTGGTTCAGGATGCGGTAACCACTGTGCCATTTGTCGACTACCACCACAACCTGATGCCGTTCAACAGCAGTTTCAGCCAGCACATCCATGACCTGCACGAGTCATGTGGCTTCGCTGCTTACCAGGACAAATATCTTACATATCCGCCACCGGGTCCGCAGCCCTCCAACTACAGCGAGACCGTGAACGACGAGTGCGTTGGCCTTTGGGAGCTAGTCCTTGACAATGCGCTGAGCGTGAACCCGTGCTTCGATGTCTACCAAGTCGCCACAACGTGCCCTCTTCTCTGGGATGTGTTGGGTTTCCCTGGATCTTTCACCGTAAGCAATTCTCAGGGCCATTTTCCTTCTGTCTTGGCAGCTTTCAGAGCACAAGATTTCCTTTCTAGGCCAAGATGGTGTCTAGAAGCTTCTGAGACCCTCGCAAAGCACGCTTGAAATAGCAATAACTGACTCCCACTCTAGTACAGCCCCGCTGGATCCGGTCCCCTGTACTTCGACCGTGAGGATGTTAAAACTGCGATTCATGCAGACCCCAAGACAACTTGGGAAGCATGTGCCTCCCAAGATGTGTTTGTAAACGGCACAGACACCTCGGATCCTTCGACGTGGAGAGTCTTGCCCCATATCATCGACACAACAAAGAACGTTATCATCGGTCACGGCACACTTGACATGATTTTGCTTCCCAATGGCACGCTCCTCAGCATTCAAAACATGACGTGGGGTGGCCAGCTCGGCTTCCAAAGCGCACCCGTCGAGCCCTTCTTCGTGCCTTATCATAAGGATTCGACCGCCACCGATATCTACGAGGAGACCGATATGCTTACCCTCAGCTCCATCACAGGTGCTGGTGTCATGGGAACTGCTCACACCGAACGCGGTTTGACTTATGTCTCCATCGATCTGTCCGGTCACATGGTCCCTCAATACGCCCCGAGCGCAGCTTTCCGTCACCTCGAATTCCTTCTCGGTCGCGTTGACAGCTTGAGCTCTACAACGCCTTTCACTTTCGAGAGCAACGTCACACAGCCGGCAGCTGATACCCTGGGCAATGGTACTGGGCCTGCCACGTTCAGCTCTAAGTCCAGCAACAGTAGTACTAGCGCCAGCGGAGACAGCACGCAGCCCAGAAGTGCTGCGTCTTCCTTGGGCATGGCTACCTCCTTGGTCGCATTTGTTGTGACCATTGCTGCTGCGCTGAACATGTAATAGAGAGGCAGTTAGTTTTGTCGTAGGACCCTATTGTTCTTAGACGAAGATGTCGGATGATTAGCATCCAAGACTCACCTATTGCCCTAACTACCTATAAGCCCTACAAGCAATGCATGAATAAAAATACATTGAATAGACTAAGCTCGTTTAATTGCCTACTTTGCATGTAACTACCCTTGCATCTGCCGCTCACGCGTTGTTCTCATGTACTTTAAACTATAACTGTGCATTTACCGAGACACCTGCAGCCTTCAGGTAGCCACGCATAATATTAAATATCGTAAGGGCAATACAACATACCTAGTACCTAGGTAGGACCTCAGAACTGAATGAAAAGTTTAAGGGGAAACCGTAAGCAATGGCTGCTGAGTCAGTAGTGTTACCACTACTGTATTTCCGGACATGAAGATGGTGTTACAGATATGGCGATGTCCGACATTGTTACACATGCGGACATCAGGAGTCTGGAATTCTGCTCGCGTCATCAGGAAGTGGAAGTTTCAAATTACGAAATACATAATGTACACCGCCACCTCGCCTAGTCTTTGTTGTATCTCCGTCCGCTACTTGGACATTGTTAGCTATGATGCTAACGTGGTTCTGTTTCTAGCTTCTAAAACGTTGGTAAATCTGTAATAGAAAGTATCAAGGTTTAGGCTAGTTAGTAAGATATCGACGATAATTACTGCTGGTGTGGAGGTTAATTTTGCATATTTATTCTACAGCACCTTTCGGGATACCTGTTGAATAGTTAATTGTTGTCATGATGAGTGAAATGAATGCTCCTGCACTAATTACATGCTGCTTTGCTCGATGTTCAACAGGTGTGGTCTTATAAATCATATCCTAAAAACTAGCCCGAGACTTAGAACGCTCCATCTCACGATGTATGGTGATCAGTCCCCCGATGCGGTTGGCCGTTTTGTAGCACCGGCGACGCGAGAGAGAGACAAGTCGGGTACTATAGCCCTTGAGTACACTGAGACCGGGCGTTCTGTACAACACAATAACGAAACCCAGGTAATCCCTTGCTTCTCTTTAGGGTATAGAAGCGTGTATAAAGGGAGGGCGTGAGCGATACGCGTTCGCGAACTACCTTCCCCCGCCCTTACCAAAAGTCGTCGAAATGCCCAAGCCACAACGCTCCTCGCACCACCTTCCCAGAGAGATGCGGGAATCCGGTCATGGCGACAGAACACCCGAGGCGGATCCCTGGCTGAGTGATCACGAGTTCTTCCTCGACCTCATCATCAAACCGCCCGAGATGACGGCAGTGGGAATCCCGTTCTACGTCGTCGCCCGCCTCATAGACCCGCGCGATCGGCATCGCCAGCTCCGCCTGATCGAGAATGGAATATTTGACCCGATCAGCGCGCGCGCGGTCCTCTTCACGACGGTGGACGAGGTCCGCGAGGGCCCCGCGTACGCTTCCCAGGCGCTTCAGCCCGAACACTGCGTCCAGATGCACTCATATGGCTTGGACATCGGGCGAGACTTTACCGTGGGCTGGTTTGCTGCAGCCGAGAACCCGCCCCCGGGCGAATACCTAGTCTTCAAACTCTGCTTCTTCGATCAGGGGAAGAAGTTCCTCCGACTGGAAGTTACGTGGGAGAGAGAGGGGCGGAATTACGCGGCGTGGTTCGTGACGGGGGAGATCTTTGTCGTCAGTTCTAGCTCTAGACAATGGCTTGGTAAGTGACCCAACCCCCTTTTTTCATCCGTGTGATCACTATCGATCTGACGGTTTGGAAACAGGCCCGGAAGATCGCGCTATTGTTTCCGCGCTGATGCCCGGCGAATTTCCTAATGTAGAGGAGGATCCTACTTGCGCGCTTGTTAGCCGATTGTTGAGTGGTCAACCACAATAATTAGCAGATAATAGGCACTGGGCGGACGGTGTAAAAAAATGATATTTAGTGGCCTTCTAACTAATATCATAACGTTTATATGAGATCAAATAGAAAGTCTTGTGTCAAATTAATGTCGCAAGTAGTTCTTCTACCTGATGATACCTCATAGAAATGTAAAGAATTGTCCATCTTAGTATACGAACACCGGGTGGTCGCTATTTGTCACAGTTCCAATTGCTGGTAGGGCCAGTATTGACTTATTGTTATTGCACAAAGGAGGAAAACCCCTATTTCTATGGCGGAAACTATCTACTAGTGGATCCACCCTTGGAAACCCCCTCTGTTGGCATAGAGTGGGAGTCGAAAGTAGGAATCGGGTCAAAAAAATAATTAGATCCACCCTACTTAAAAACTGATTTTTCAGCGACTTTAAAGGTTGGCTACTGTTAGATTTAAAGGGTAGAAATAATGGCCCCATTGAGTGGATTCTCTACTTATACCTATTTAATATAGCGCGTATAAACGTAAAAATATAACTTTATATATAATTAATTTAAATAAATTATTAATTAANTAAAATTTGTTTAAAATAAATATATTTGCTATATTTACTATAAACTAATATTTTTAAATATTTAATAAGTTATATTATAATATAGTTATTAAAAAATATTTAATATTTAAAAAATAGCTTATTAAACTAAAAAAGGTTGTTTAAAAATAGGTATTTTTATACTATTATTTGCTCTACTATATTTATATATATAAATATATAGCTTTTAGACTATAGACCCCAACCTTTAGTTAAATAACAACTTAGTTTTTAGAATAGATCTTTAGCCTAATATAGCAATTGTACTAGATTACAGGTTACTTTTGAGGAAGGGATTTGCAGGCACATATCGCAACCCTTGCCTCTTTTAAGGCCGTGTGGAGGAGAGTTGGATGCCACCTCGCCGAACATAGGCAAGATAGCTACGTCTGGGACAGGCACGCCGTTTGATAAGAGGTATGACCGCCCCGCGATGCCGAGCTCGAGAAGCATGCAAATAGAGACCGTCATTGGTAGGACAGGCGACCCATCTAAGAGATCGCGGCCGACCCCGTCGAACCAAAGCCAACCCACAGACGCTTCTAGACAGGGATGCGGACTCTCAATCCTCGCAGCACATGCCACCTAGAGCACCGCAGCTATACAAATTATGCTAAAACTTAAGGCCGAACAACTGTCGGAATTCTCTCTCTTAAACCTTCACGCTCTGACGCCACCAAACCGTGATATCAGGTACCGCTCTGGTCGAAACTTCACATTCACGACAGCACACATGATTTCTTCAGCTAGCTTATTGAACACGGAAGCGAGAAGGTATCAATATTCTTCCTTGCGGCAGAGCAGCCTAGTACACAAAAGATCCACAAAGAAGATCGATCTTAATGTGTGCGGTGGAGGGAGGCTTTGCCATGTTGGTAGCGGTGCTTCTTAAAATAGGCGCCGATATATTGTTGGCTGATATGTACGGATGGGCACTATTAT
Source organism: Xylaria polymorpha (assembly GCA_003426235.1). Lineage (NCBI taxonomy): Eukaryota > Fungi > Ascomycota > Sordariomycetes > Xylariales > Xylariaceae > Xylaria > Xylaria polymorpha. The sequence goes on from NQIM01000053.1 coordinate 29,463, forward strand.
ATATTGCATTAGTTGCGTGTCTTTGAAGCAAAAGCTGCGAGATATAGATGATCACTCCTTGTTGTGCTTACCTGTTTTCCTCAGGCAAGACCTTGAGCACCTATGGACATAACGTGATAGCTACCTTATACCCTTTACCAGCATATTCCTGTATTTATTATATGGTTTAACTCCTTATCTCTATTCTGGGCCTTTTTGTCGTTGTTTCGTAACAATTTTTAGGTAAGATGTTGACCTAGTTTTTGTTATAAGGGGTAATTTGACTCTGAATGCAACAATGGCAAGGCATAAGTTTAGTTTTCCTGAACTAAGCTAGAATATGAAGTCGAGCGAAAAAAAGTACCAACACCATAAATTGGAGCTTGTACCAAAGTTGGTGGTAATTATGTATTGTCCCAGAGGACATGGGTGCTTTACTTAATGGGGCCTATGAGTACCACAATCCACCCCACAAGCAAGCTCTTAAATTGACCGTCCCCCACTCTTCGATCCTCTGTCTGTGTCTAAGATGAAGCCTACAACGACGACGATACTAGCTGCAGCCTGTGTCCTTGCCCCGTCCCAGGCACTCGCCCAGGCCATCGGAACTATCACAGATGCACCGCAAGATGGTGATCTCAATGGTTCCAACTTCACATACCCTTGGCCTGTGAAGTTATTTCAATTCTCATCGCAGCTGCAAGATGTTGAGATGGCCTTCATGGACGTCAAGCCAGCCTGTGAGCCTAATGGAAAGGTGGCCGTATGCTTACACGGCAAGAACTTCTGCGCACCGACATGGGAGTCCACCGCACGCATCCTCGCCGACCAGGGATACCGAGTTATCTTGATCGATCAGATTGGCTTCTGCAAGTCCACGAAACCCAAGTCTTACCAATACACACTACAACAGCTGTCGTACAACACGAACAGTCTTCTGCACGCGCTGGGGATCATGAACATCACCTTGATTGGACATTCTCTGGGTGGCATGACGAGCATCCGCTACGGCCTGATGTACCCCACGACCATCGACGAACTCGTACTCGTCAACCCAATCGGACTAGAAGACTGGAAAGCCCTCGGTGTGCCGTATCGGGACATCGAGACGCTGTACGCTACCGAGATTATGAGCAATTACACCACGATCCGCGCGTACCAGCAAGCGACCTACTACGTGAATACATGGGACCCATCTTACGACGTATGGGTCAACATGCTCGCCAACATCTACGCCGGGACCGAGGCGTCCGCCTTCGCCTTCGACCAGGCGCTCACTACGGACATGGCGCTCAGCGCGCCCGTCGTCTATGAGTTCGGGGACCTGAAGCCGCGCACGCTGTTGATGATCGGGGACCGCGATAATACTGCGCTAGGGAAGCAATGGAGCCCGCCTCAGGTGCAGGAGAAGCTCGGCCACTATGACGTGTTGGGGAAGCAGGCGGCGGCGGCAATGCCGAACGCGGAGCTCATCGAGTTTCCAGACTTGGGACAGTTAGTCCCCTTGAGTCATCATTTCCCCCTTTTGGCAGGTTTTGGGCCTCATTGCTCCTGCATGCTCCCGAGACATGAGCTGAAATCTTACCCTTCTCGGTAATTACTAACTCCAGCGTGTAAACAGTGCCCCGCAGATACAAGACCCCGATGGTTTCCATGCGAAGATGCTAGGATGGTTATCGGCGTAAGGCTGTAGTAGTATCGATCAAAGATGCCGTCGGATGGCGTGAAAGGGCAATATCTTAGTCATCTAGGGGCTGCTCGTCTGAACCCAATACTATACTGTGTTACTAGTTTGCGTATTTTGTCTAGGAATGGCATTGCGCCTACGTTGCTGGATATTCAGATTATAGTGTAAGCTTGACATCACAAGTGCGTAAAGAATTAATGAATAGTGATATGTACGATAAAGCTTATATTTTTTAGTTAATTATTTAAAAGAAAATACTATTTATAATTTATTTATAAAGTAAAATATTAAATGGAAAAAAAAGAGGCCTAAGGGGTGCAAGGATCTAATAGTACTTATATATAGGAGATAGGAGTATACCTCACTCCCTCCTAGGGACTGAGCCCCCTATTCAACCATCGAAAGCCTTTCAATACGCTCCCTTTGACAACATAATGCACACTATTCGGCCTCTAATGACCCAACTCGCCACATCTCGATAGCGTGTTCACTTACGATCGTGGGTTCGATCGGCCTGTCATCTCCTATCACATCTATATCGTCCATCTTCAAGCTCGTGTCATCCTCGTTGACCGGCACAGCCGGAGTAATCGCCAACGAGGGCGCTATGGCCTCCTCTAGGGTTTTCTCTAGGCTTTTGACGGCAGAAGCCTGATACTCGATTTCCTCCTTTTCTAGCTGAGCAATCCCCATTTGTCTAACGCGATCCAACTCTGCATCCAACTCTGCTCTCTTGCAGCCGAGGACCCGTTTATTGCTCTCTAACTTCGCGATCACCTCATGGGTGCTTAGCCGGAGCTTTGTCAGCACCTCCCGACGCGTTGCGTCCCCCAGAAGGTCCGTGAATTTCTCCGCGTCAATCAGGATAATTCTAGTCTCTGTGCATTGATTCGGTTTCTGTGCACGGCCGTATTCCGGAGCTCGGCCATAGAACACAGAAGCTTGTCGTCCGGTCGCAGGAGCTTGCCCGGGCGCAGACGGAGCTCGGTCACCCACTTGTTAAGCTCGGCCGCTTCAGGGCAATTCCATTGCCGCGTCTTCAGCACCTCCGGCATGGTGCGACTTCCGAAGTCAAAGCATGCTTTCTCTAGTAAACGCTGGACATGGGTAAGGATACGATCCTGCATTCGCAGGGGGAAATAGACCCCGAATTTTAACTCTCGAGCATAACGTCTACGCTTACGGGACGAGGGGTTCGAATCGTGGCAGGTATCGACTAAGTACATAGTTAACAATTAAGAAGTGTACCAAGATATGCATGAGAAAAAAGGAGGGCACATACAATTCTCCGTCCCGGAGTAATCATCCTGAGAGGCGAAGTGCTGCAAATTCTCGGAGCCATCTCGCACGGGTCCGACAGTAGTGTCGGCTTCGTTTACTTCAGCCCTAGTCTCGAACACCTCCCAGTCAATCCCTTGAACGGGCGAGGCATAGAGGACGTCGGCAAAGCGGATCCTGGCTTTGTCTGTGGACCCAAAGACGCCGTCCTGGAGCAGGGTCTGCGCAACGCGGCCTACGACGTCTACGCCGTATTCCTCGGTAAGGTTCGATACGCTCGTGTTCAGCGGTACCGCGTTGGTGATGAGCTTGCGGACGACCTTGAGCCGCCGCACCGTGGCGTTCGGGCCCTCGAACACATTCCTCAGAGCGAAATACACTGCTTTCTCGTCGGGTAGCATCTTCATCGCCTAGGGGTGGGTTGGCTTGCTTGTATGCTACGTAGATATAAGAAAGAAAANGNATTAAACGTTAAAAAAATTGCAGAAATCTTTGACTCGCTCTATCTTTCTTGAACGTAGGACGCGTATAGGGTTGTTGTTTTCTTCCGATACCACCCTCCCAAACGCGCCCCCCAATCATCGACCCCTCGCATATGCTACACTGCAGACACGTTATGATAGGACAGATCACCTACCAATCGAAATGGCCATTATCAACCCGTGGTCCAACAGTTAACACAACTTCAGGGTCTTGAAGTTATGGTAGGAAATAAAAAAAGCGGAAGAATACAGCGAGTTGAAACAGGCTCCGTATTTTTTTCTCAGCCGGGACTGAACTGGTGTCCGAACATGTTCCCAGATGACAGCCTGTTAGCTGCGTCGTATCGGAGTAACCCAGCTGCGAGCCGAGCGCCTGTCAGCACGGCGTTGCATTGAATGACATGGTGGCCAATGGTATTCTTGGAAGAGACCGAAAATGCACATTGTTGTTACCAGGGAAACCACATTCCATTATTATGGCTAAATACTACCGTGATTTACACATCAAGCTTTCTAAAATATTACAGTTTTCCTAGCTGGAGGGATAATATTGATACCAAGCGCCTTGATATTAATATTGTAATCGGATGTCTTTTTCTTGTTTGGAAGTAGGTATTAAGTATTTACTCAATTGTTGTATAATACCTAAGTCGGTAAGTTGTAAATATTATCCTTCTTTTAGTATCACATGTGAAGTTGTTTAACTCGATTGTTTAAGGTATGTAGTCATTGCAAGTGCGTGGTGTGATAAGGTACCCATATTCAATGGCTATGATACCTTTAGTAGGTACACAGAAGTACCTACAAATTAGGTGTACATGGGGGCGATCCTACGGTTCTTGACTAACGCTCCCGTCAACACAGCACCAGTTGAGGAGAGCAGCACGAATGGGAGTAATTTGACTCCAGCCTCGAGCAGAATGATCAATGAAATGCTGACTGTTCCCGTGAAAAACGAATTTGTGATCAAGTCAGCGATTCCAGGGCATTGGGCAAGAGAAGTCAAAAGGGCATACTAACAGGATTATGCCCATAACCAACCGGCTTTGGCAAAACCTCCAAGTGAACACCGATTGGATGAAACTTCTTGAATGCGCATACCACCACTGACAGGTGAGAAGTACGGCCCAGGCGAAAGTGGAGATAATAATAATTAGGGGGCGAGAACAGTACCGGAGATCCACATTAGGGTAGATACGGTCTCGTTAAGCCCAGTGATCAGAAGTGCTAGGGCTGACAGCATGAGAAACCCGCCAGCAAAGTTAATACTTGAGAGCTTCGGCTTGGGAATCAACTTTTCGACGCCTAACCCCTGATAGGGATAATCATTAGTGCAGTGAGAAGCACGCAGAGTATAGCGGCAGCGCCGGTGAGGACACTGCAGCGAGGTTAGCGAAGTGCCTTGACGGACTTGGGGTGACGTACTTGAGAAGGAAACCCCATCTCTAAGTCGAGCGCTGGGTGATCGGTCCGCCGAAGATTGGGCCGAGCGCGTTGCCTAGGACCACCAAGGCCACTGAAGTTACTAACAAATGGTGTACTTGTTCTTCGGGACAAGTTTAAGGAGCATAACAAAGGCGACAGCATAGAAGTCCCCTCCACCTACGTAGAAACGCCAGCCTGTGGGAAATTTGAAGTGATCTATTTGAGTGCTTGCCTCATTGGGGAGGGGAACGCCGTGTTTCGTTGCGCAGAGATCATCCTCCTGAGTCAAGTTATCAGTCGAATGCATGATCGAAATTTTGGTGAACTTGACGCTCTGCCCACAAGAAGTAGCTGCTTAATTGACGAGAGTGTCTAGAATAAGCTCGAGAGTATACGACTGATGAATTCTTTGAGTGCTTTAGACTTATTGCGATCAAGTATGAACTTCGGCAGCCGTAAGATTCTAACTATGCGCGATCATGTACAGTCGCCAAGGGCCAAAGTCTGATACACCGGAACACTCGTTGCAAGAATTTCGTCTCTAGTCTTGTGAATTAAACGACCAATGTACAAGAAACCTAGATTGAGAGGGCCGCAAATACTACGGGATGAGCGACGGGAGAAGATATTCGTCGCATCAAGGCAGGCTATAATAGGGTCGGTAACCGTAGCAAGAGCTAAATTATTTAGACTAGAGAGCTCGAGACTTAAGTGATCGTGAAGTGAAAATTCTCTAGGGGGTTCAAGGCCCTTGGTTACCGTTGCTTTGGAGTGGGGTATGACCTGGTCTATTCATCCCCTGGTACTTCACTGCCTGTTGGCTTCGATTGCCTTATTGTTGGTTCAAGTGCATATATTTTCTGACATTTTTTACTCCTTCGTATCTAACCCTCTAGCTTATCGTTAACTCCGAAGGGCGTGGACTTTGCAAAGCTTCGAACATGCGATTGTGTATGTTCGTTACCATTAAAGCTGAACTCTGCTCATGTTAAGTCGAGAGCTTTCAGGGATCAGGAGTTAGTCCGCGCTTCGGATATATCGGACTAATGAGCAGACAGTTAGGTGGTTAGCTTAGGTACTTAAGTTCTTAAAATAGGTCTATGCAAGATGGGACCGTCAAACCAACATCTCACGTCACATGACATGCTCGTACAAGTAGGGGTAGAAGAGGCAGAGGGGGGCTGCGCCTCCTGCCCCTTCTCCCGCATTCATAATCTTGACATCACTCAGCTAGTAGACAATGATCATATAAGAGATGGCGTCTTGTCACGGTATGTCCTTGGATAGCCTGCCGTACTTCGTTCTCGAGGAAATCTGCTACTATGTCGTTTTATCACGGAACCAAGGAGAGAACCCCCGACGAAGTCTATGGCCTTTCTCTTCCGCAAGTCGCCGCTGCTATTCAGCCGCTGCCACGATACTTTTTCGCCAAATTCGAGTAGAGTCCTCTAGCATCGCGAGCTTTGCAGAGGATTTAAAGGCGTGGGACAAGATCCTGACAACGGGCAACCACACTCATCATGTGCGCGAGCTGATACTGATGTATCCAAACGATGGTAATGACAACAATGAGGATTATGAAGCCTTCTACGGTGCGCATCTTCCTCTTCGACCAGCGAGCGTCACGCTCAGTAAGCATTGGCTTGTTAATACAACGACTGAAACCGATCAAGAGATGTGGGAAACGCTGTCGCGCCTCATCAGCGGAATGCACGGTCTTCGTGATTTCGTCTTTGCTATACCGTATTACCTGGATCGATCGGTACTTACTGCAGTGCATACAGTCGGCTGCCGCCTTCACATGCATTGCTTTAATCTTCCAAGCCTCTACCAACCAAAAAAACCCCCGGTGACATTAGCCCGGATGACTACGCACTGATCACTTCACCCTCTCTATACAGCATCGTACTCTCGACTGCTATTTACGACATGCGAGGGCAGGTGGACTACCACAAGGAAGTACTTTTGCGCATGTTAGCCGGCACTTCCCCAAGTCTTGCTCACGTCTTGCTGAGAGATAGACCTCTTCCTGCCACCCTAGCGCTTCAGAGGGCAATACGCAGCCCGAGACCGCGCTGGCCGGGCTTCTTTCCGAGCCAAGGACGGAAGCATGAAGAACTCTCGATAGGCGGCCTGAAAACCCTGGTATTCCCAGAAAACACGATGAGCCGACAAGATCTAGTCACTTTCAGTCGCGCCACCGACTTCTCTAAATTGGCATGTCTGTCCTTAACTTTCAAGTGGCATGACTCGCACTCGTATAGGAGATGCTGCGAATGCCTCAACGAAATGCTGAGAATGGCAGAAACGGGCCAATTCGCGTCCCTTGAGGCACTGAATCTGCATTATTGTCGTGGCCCCAGGAAGGAAGATTACGGCGACTTTCTTGCCAGCCTAATCAAGTTCTTTAACACCATAAGACCGCTACAAAACTTATACCTAACGCACCATGACCTCACGCCCACGGAAGCGCTCTCCGCAGCCATCTCACGACATACGTTGACCCCGGGCTGCCGGCTGTCCTTAGAAGTATCAACAGCTAATCAATCATCTCCTTGACCACGTGCCTATTTAAGTCTGGCTCGCATGAAATTCGGGACTGTGGACAGGGGATTTCACATTTTCCACTGTTCCGAAGGGCAATGCAGATCGGACCATCCGAGTAGATTGAAAATCTATGCATTGCAATTTCATGACCTATACTGCTTTATATCATCGTCAAATATATACCTATGTACGTAATATGGGTTTACAAATTTCAAAAAACTAAAAAATCTCATGTTTTGACACGGCATCCTCCTTCTTCAATTCCTTTGCGAGCCCATTTTCGGCCATTGAGGTGAAGAGAGGATAGTTGGAACATTCGTCACCTCCAAACCAGCCACCGTAACGAAGCTCCCAGCATTCGTCATAATCAGCACTCAGTTCCGTGTTGACACCGCAGCCGCCTTTTGTCATCTCGAGCATGGGAATCTCAAAGTATGCGTCGATATCCTGCGGCCCGTCGGAGTCTTCCGAGAGAGGGTGACCGTTGATCGACACGCCAAGCCAGTCCTTGAGAAGTCCGCGTGAGATCTGGCTCAGTCTGATCACGTACCCACTCCACTCCGGGGACTTGCTGCACTTCGCGTTGGCCGACTCACATAGTAATGGCGTGTCAGCATTATTTTCCGTGTACTCGGCACACCATATGGCACCGCCGCAAAACTGGCTATTCTGGTAGATGATTGTCAAGTCCGAAACGCCCTTGTTCTCGGTCTCCGTCGTCGTGTACTGTAGAACGTACACCCAGAGACAGTCCGGAATTGCCGCTACCAGAGTTGGATCTGGGTCTGAACCACCGGTGGGGGTTGGTGTCCCTGTACTCTCTGTAGGTGTCCCTGTACTCTGCGTAGATGTCCCTGTACTTTGCGTAGGCGCAGAAGACATGCTGGAAAAGTCGCCCGGGTTCACGATGAAACCTCCCCACCCGCCATCGCCAATTATAGGGACCGTGTCGCCTCCCGCTCCAGTGTTAGCAGGTTCAGGGGTGGTCGCGCATTCCAACGTTTTAGTCGAAGTTGTGGTGCTATCGGTTGCGGTGCAGGCCGTGATCGTTCTCGTGCATGTCAGGTCGCGGGAACTACATGTTGTAGTTGTGGTCTGGGGATATTTTATGACACTGCATCGTTGCGAGCAATACGACGCCGTTGTCTTCTTGCGGCAGGACTCATCGGGATCATCGCTACCACCAGCTCCACCGCCGTCGCTACAGAAGCCCACGCAATTCGATACTCCACCAGGACACAACAGCGGCACCCCGATGCACGGAAGATCAAGATCGCCCCCGCCGCCACCGCCGCCGCAGAATTTCCCGCATCGATTTCCACATGTCTGGGTTGCCGGCGTACACGTCGGTTTCGGCGGGCCCGAAGTAGGTCGAACGGTACTTGGGGATCCGCTAGGCGGCGGCAATGGTGTCGTTGTAGTGCTTGGGTCGGGCGGCGTAGGGTAAGGGCTAGGGCTGTATGTCCATGTAATTGGGTCTCGGTCGTCACCCTTGGTCCTCGTCTGCGTGGATAGTCACAGGGGGGGAAGGTGACGCTGCTGGTGAGCGTGATGACTGGGAACACACTGGATGATGTGGTTGTTGATGAGCTACCACTCGTGGAGCCAGGACCCTTCCAAATGACGTTGGAAATATCTATTGTCTGAGTTGTGAGTGGCGGTACCGTGATCACTGTGCTGGTCACTTGTCCAACCGATGTCGTGATCACCGCTCCGCTCTTGGTGACTGTGGTGTACCAGACTTCCCGATACGTTACCGTGACAGGATCCATACTGATTGTGGTGGGTGTCGGCAAAACCCATGGCGGGAAGATGAATGTGCAAGGAGGCTCGCATTGAACCACCGGGTCAGATTGTTTCCAGATATCTGGGCTTATATATACCGGCCCCGAGCCACCATCGCCTTGCCCTGGCTCGTCGTCGCTGCCGTAATCTGCGTCTAAGTCGATGGCCCAATCCGAGACGCCGCCAAAGTTCAAGCCTCGAACCCACTCAACACGCTCGTCGTAATGAGCCTTGCTCATCCAAGACACCCACTGCACATCATTATACACTAAAATATCACCCCCTTCGTCGTCAGAGTACTGCTGAGCGCTAGAATCCGTGGAGATGATCTCTCGGATCTCGAAATTGGACAAATACCCGCTCGTCCCGGTGCACCGACCGGCAGTCGCACCAGACCCGGGGCCGGTATATTTGCAATCTGGGCCGTAGCATCCAGCTGTAGTCATCTCGAACGATCTTCCATATTGCGCCATACCAACGATCACCTTGTTCGCCGCCACCCCGGCCTTGGTTATCATCGAGAAAGCAAACTCTGTCTCGGTTTGGTTGACGTGGGAGCGGAGACAATCGCCGTTGTCACAGTTCTCCCTATGAGGACATGTCAGTACCACTATGCCGCTGCTTCGTACCTTGAATCGCCGGTATCGCAATGAGTGAATGGACGGTTACTTACGAAGCCCAATCGTTCCCATAATCCCATTGGCCGTGAAGATCGTAGGTCAAGTAGACGATGTAATCAACCACATCAGCTATCTCATCGATCGGAAAGCCCTTCAGATACCAGTAAGAAGCTGGCGCCGCAATGGACACCGTCTTGTCTGATGGAAGCGCGTCTCGCACAATTTTGAGGAAGGCAAGGTAGTTCTTCCCGTCATTTGGGCTTCCCGCGGGGATGCCGGGGATGTCAGGGGCACCGGGGTACTCCCAGTCAAAATCGACGCCGTCGAGATCATTGTCTTTGATGAAAGCGATGATATTGTTTGCAAATAGCTGTCTATCTTCCGCCGTAACGCCTTCGCGGAAGATGGGAGCTGTGTCATAATCGGTCGAAAAGGACCATCCGCCAAATGTGAGGATCCGTTTCACATTCGTGAGGGCTTTGAAATCGTCGAATTGGTCTTGGAGCATACTAACATCGATGTCGTAAGAGTCTGTGATGTCGGCAAATGCGAAGTGCTGTCAACGGTTAGAGGCTGTGACCAGTGGGGGAAAAAGGGAGCCGGGGCACTTACAACATGGGTGAAGAGACTGGTGTCGATTTGACTAGCCTATGGCATTTGGCAATTGAAAGTCAGCATACAGCTCGAAGTCATCAATGGGTATGGTTAGGAGTGTACCTTCATGTGCAGACAAGGTCTTTCATCATTCCAGGCTTCAAAATAAGTGATCTTTCTGAATTCGGCCGGAGCTTCATCGTTATTTTTGATCTCAGTTCCGCAGTTATAGACACAGCCATTGGACCCCGGAACGGCAGCTCCAGGGGCACCCGTGTCAGCTGGGTGTTCAGTACAAAACTGCGTTGCAATGCCGCACGAGCCCCAAATGTTGCAGCAAGCGTTTAATGGGCATGGGTTGAGGCTAGCTAGATCGTCGATATTCTCGGGTCGGGTTGTGCCTGGTACCGTGGGCCCGCACACTGCGTCCTCATTCACACCCGGGAGCGGCGGCTCGCCAGTTGATATGCAGATGACTTGTCCAGGGATCAGATTCGCGCATCCAGTCCATCCCCATGTCCGCTGGTTTCTCTCCTCGATCTGAGCTTGTTTGAGGGAATTGGAGCTCGCAATCTCAGCACATGTATCCCCGTTCGCGATTGTGAAGGTCTTACACGTCCCATCATTATTAGGCTGGGGACTGAAATCGGGAAGATCACCGGCGGAGCAGCAGACGTACTGGCCCACCATGATGTTGTTGCACAGGCCTGCCTTGTTGTATGAGACCAGCTCATCCTGAGTGACCTTGCATCTGTCTGCCAGCGCCCAACAGCCATCGCCAGCTACAGCTTGCGTGTAGCTGCACGTAGCTCGTTTGACGACACCGTCGGAAGTTCCCGTAACGTCTGGACCAACTGGAATGTCGGTTCCGACCACGAGGCCGACAGATACGCCTTTCCATGTCTCGGAGTCATCTTCTCCACCAAGACACTTTGCGTCGTGCCAATCTCGGACCGCTGCCTGGACTGCTCGCAAGTCTCCCGAAGTGTCCACATACATTCCGAGTATTTCGGTATTGAGGGAATCTGACGCACATATCTCCGCAGCTGTCGCCTTTGATTGGCTAGCAGCCTTTTGCGAGAAGGTTATCATGGTATCATGGAGTTTGCTGTTGTCGATTCGAGAACCAGCATACAATCCCATGATGATGTTGGATGACTTCGCAAATAGCACGGTGGGAGTACCATTCTCACGTGCTGAAGCAGTCTCGGCCAGCGCTTCTGCCACTGGTGCAAGAGCTGATGACGAATTGCCTGCCTTCCTGCCCTTGCTGGCCCAACGAAGGATTTTTATGTCTTGCGTCTCTTTCTTGGTATCAAATACTGATGCTGAATGGTTAGACGGAGATTCGTGGGAAAAGGTCTGGCGTCGTCCCAAGGCCGAAGTTTCAGTGACTGTGCATGCCTGGATCGGAATATCGGTAGTTTTCGAATCATTCCCATAGTACAGATTCATATTCAAGATGACCGTCTGGTTGCAAGTCGCCAGCTGGCTGACGTCTCCGTAGAGTGACCAACTGCCGCGCTTGGTGGTTGCATCGCACGCGACCGGGCAGCGAGATTTCGACGCATAAGGGTCAAAGGTGGATGTATTAACTGTTGTGGCAGACGAAATGAACGAGGCCAATATCAGGCTAATCATGCCGTATGGCAGATGATTGTTGCCTGGTAGAGCCCTCATGATGGCAGATCTACTCGAACCTGGCTTTACAATGGTGGTCTATATCGTTGATCATTACATATTTTTGGAGGTGTCAATATATATATATATGTCTTGTTTCTTTCGTAGTCATGAAACTCAGATCGTTGGCCGTGTTGTATAAGTCCTAGGTACCGGACCAAGTATCTGGGTCCGTTAGACGTGAATGCCAAGAGGATGATTCATTTAAATAATCCAGGGGTCTCCGATCCTACACCAAGCCAGCAAGCGAACAAGCGAGGAAGCGAACAAGCGAGCTTATCAGTCCCACCATTCGTGTAAGACTCAAGACAAACAGTCTGGGGATATTCTAAGCAGCAAAAGTCCTTTCACGTAATGGTGGCCCGATTCGTGGAATATTAATTCAATTTTCATTAGACTGGATAATACAGTTGTGCTCACGCGACCACCCCGACAAGCTATACGGCTCAGTATGCCCTACACTACACTACACAGAGCCTTGTGGGGAAGCTAATATGTAAGCGCTTGTGTTCTGAATTAGGTAGTGTAGGACATCTTACGTGATCCTATACCACAGGTGAACTTGAACAGCCTTAGTTGAAATCCAAATGCCTTATTTACCAGGCCATGAACTGGCCAAGGGCTATGGTACGACTTCAATAGTTGCGCAACAGTCTGACTATCCTCACACTACCTCAGGCTACACGGACTTTTCCAGACCTCCTTTGTTTAGAAACCTTGCACAAAGTTGCGGTGTCCTAACACGCTGGGACCATGTTCTAGCCCTTTATGTTTTCAATGCCAATATGGATAGGTCCTATAGGAGCATTCTTGGCTACTATTATTAGTTGCCTTGATGTAAAACTTCTTCTTCCGTAGGATGATCCCATGAATTTAACAGTCCGAGAATCCGAGGTTGTGCTTCGCCATTTATTTTATTGCCCCCTTGTTATGGATAATATTATGCCTTCTAGCAAAGCGAAGATATTGTGGGAAATCTATTAAGTATCGATTCCCACTTGGATAAAGCGAACTTGCTCTTGCAGTTTTCTACTCCATCACGACGCCCCTTGGGTTGAAGATTATTCCGAGATAGTCATATTCTACTCGGTGTCTGTTTATGATGCGAGCTTTTCACGTAACGCATATGCTTTGGCATCTTGCCATCTTGTCTTTTGGGTCTGCTTCCGTGTTGTATCGCTCCGGGTATGAACAGCCCCTATCCACTGCCACGTAGCATACCACGTATTGAAGCCGACTAACCATCTCCCAGTTATGGCACTCAGGCGTCATCCGGAAGCTTGCTTCTCACCAGACAAGGCGATGACCCTCTACCTGAGGACCCCCCTTCGTGTAGGCCCGCTTGTACATCGTTGGGTTGCGGTACAGGAGATTCCTGCTCCATAGGCGATCCTCAAGATGAGACAGACGAGCTTCTGAAACGAAGTCTAGGCTTGGATTGGGCGTTTTCTCTCAACAATGCTACCAACGCCGATGGTACACTCACCAAACGTCTATTCACGTATACAGCCGGGGAAACAGATCCTGAAAAATACACTGGCGACAGGCCCCCTACAAACGATGAGGCCAACGACTACCTCCCAGTAGTGTTAGCTGGTAATGAGAAGCTCAATTTTGGGAATAGACTGAAATTGATGACTGGTAAGTCTCGCAGAAGTCTGAAAACAAAGGAGTTTAAAGCAATAGTCGATATCTCGTCATTGTGTGATCAATTGGATTACATCATTCAGCCGGAAGCCCTTTTCTCAAACCCGACCTTGTATGAATAGGAATGCTGATGATGTATTGAAATAGGCAAAGACGAGGCAGCATGTTCAAAGCAAAGGGAATTCAAAGACAAGGCCTTTCAAATTGTGACGGATGGCGTTTTTGGATGTACGGTGGTAAGCAACAAGCAGGATCTATCAGGATCACATGTCATTAGGGAAAACAGAAGGACATTTATTACGTACTAACTACTTTTTAGGCTCTCCTTATATCCAATCGAGCTGTTTGGGCGGTACGTATTACCCCTGGAAACGAGACGACCATCATTCAGCTAATAGTGGTTCTACCAGGCACATTTCTGGGAAACTTACTCAAACAACGTCGACGCAGAGGGATTGGGAGCTGACGTACCAAATGACCCCGCCTTTGACGACAGAGTCTTGAAATTCATCCGTGGCGAAAAAGTTGACGTGCCAGCAGCGGGAGAAGGCGACTATATTCCCCCGAGCGGTCCGTCTCCTAACGCAAATTTCTTCAATAAGCTAGACACCGATGAGACGATGTTGGTCATCTTCACCCCGCTGAAGGATGGAGCTGAGTACTCTCTGGAGAACATCCATTTTAAGAACCACTACGGCCCAGAAGGTGAGCTCGTCGAGGCGTTCAGGACCCTCTTGGGCGCTACGCCCCAAATCGAGGTGATTCCTTACCGGGCTGTCGACGTCGCGACCCAGGGGGAGCTGCTGGATACGACGGCTCGCGGCCATGTCGTGTTCCAGTACGATCCCAATAGCGACGGTAACGGCAAAAGGGCCTGGCGATGTTTCTTGGAGAGCCGGTTTGCGTATAAAGATCTCTCGGCTGTTCGGTCCTCCTAGATGCAGTACCACGCTTTTTGTCGAGGAGTAGAGCGATCTGACCTAACTTGGAACGTGTCGCTTCCCGCCAAGAATTTCCGATATCTTATTCCTGTATATATTATCCAACATCTGTGTAGTCAATCAACGGCTAGTGTGAGTAGGATACAATTTGTCTTGTGAATACTCTCTGCCAATTAGTATAATTCTTGCGCAGAGTAGACTATATTCTCCCACGTCACGTCACATCACGTAACAATGCTCCGTCTCGTGATCTGAGGGCATACAGAATTGGTATGGCTGAATGTCGCTGTGGTGTCATTGCTGATAATACTAGGTAGCCTCTCTCGCACTTTCCAGATCTACCTCTATCACGGACTACCCTAGGATAGTAGAGACGAGATTTCCCGCTTGTGCAATAAAATAAAAACCGTGTAGAGCCAAGCAAGTTGTCCCTAAAATAGAAAGCTTTGCCAGCGAAGCTCCATTTTAATACGTTGTAAATCAAAGCGCTAGGCACTTTAATTTAAATTTTTATAGCTAAACCTGTGTGTGAACTGACCAATTAGAGGGCTGCAGACACTTTTAGAGTTTGAGGGGGTTCCGGATATGAACTTCTCAAGCTCCGCCTTCCCTTACACTTAATTGTCGTTGCCAATACGTGTTTGGGAAAGCAAAGCTTTCCAACAAGACGTCTATAAAGAGATTTTGTTTTTATGTTAGATCGTGAGAGCGGACTAAAACACCGAAATTTGATCCTGGTTAATATATAAAAAGCCTTGGAATTAATTTTAGAAGGACTAGAAGTTAGCACATTGCCGACGCAGCAAAGTACGTAATGGTGTGAGTGAGATACATGCCACGTTTCTTTCACGAGACTGGCAATATCATGCGTGGGATAGCGGAGACCAATTTAAACGACTACGCAGTTATTTTTAGCAGTCATGAGTTAGACATAATTCCAGTTGAAGACAGTGTACCCTGGTATCATGAATAGCGGGGAGGCATAGGATTTCCGTAAGTGATATAAGCTCTTTGTACAACTGTAACTCTGATAACTTCAACTTTAAAACTCTTGAATTTAACTCCACACTAACCATTCGTAAGCACAATAAAACCAATTGTTTATCTTAAAATTTAACTGTAATTCTCGCTGCTAAAAGATTGTTTATTCAGCAAATAGAATATTTTATATATATCAATCTAATCATATCACAAGAGCAATAAAATGCATTACAGCAGTATTGAAACATATCATATATTTAACACCTACATTTCTTGTCCATGAACACAAAAGACTAAACTAACACCATGTTACATCCCAAGTATCTGTCATGGGGTTCGGTCTCTAGAGTGCCGTTAGGTCACCAGTAGGTCGCCATTAAGTACTTAGATATAGGGGTAAGGGTGTAATATTATTGATTCCTGGGTCTCTCTTCTAAAATCGGGAGAGCCTTTAGGTCTTACATATCCTTCTATATCTAATTTAATTCTCCAGGACGCAGAAGCGACCCACCTTCTACCCTCCTGATACCCTAGTGCCTGACAGTATCGTACACCAAGCAAAGCCACATAATATGGAAGACTTAATACGGCTGGGCGTAAATAACATCCTCAGACTCAACATCCTCCTCATAATATTCAAAAGTAGCATCGGTATATCCTAGCGTACTAGGCAAAGGAGACTCAGCCATTTTACCCGGTATATACCTATCCTTAGGACTCCGTATATACTTATAGCTAGGGAAACACAGCATATGCTCCACCTTCTCCACGTGAGAGAGGCTGTGGAAATAATCCCTGAGCTGCTGAGTTTCCATCTTCCACGAGGCTCCCACGATGCGCGAAATATTCGCCTGCCTACCTGAAGCCAGAGACCCTGCGACACACCCATATGCCTTGCGGTACAGGATGAAGGCGTTGGCTGGACGGCCGATCTTACCTCTCACGATTCTGTGGTCTGCGGAGCGGCGAACGAAGGCTTCCATGTCGAGCTCCTTGTACCCTGGCGTCTCGGGTGCCAATTTGCTCAAGGGCTTTGTCAGTCCTTTGGGTGGAGTTATAGATTGCCCATTTGATTTCGCGCGAGCGTCCGCCCTATTTCCACCCTGCTTTTCGTTGGCTTTGGCTTTGTCTCTGACCTCAGCGTCGGATTTGGGGGCCCGGCTCCGGAGACAATACCTACTGGCTTGCCTCTTGGGCATTACTGTACGCTTAGGTAGAGGTGCCGGTTGCATCACTGGCTGAGGTGTCATTGGTGCCGTGTATGTTTGAGTCCCTGTGCTGGTGTACTGAGGATAGGGAAACTGCTGCCATGGGGAGCAGGGGACCAAGGTATACCCGGGGTCGAATCCAGGTTGAGGATCGGGCTGTGGTGGCAGCAGGGGCACCTCGGAGTAAGTCTCGGAAGCTGGAAATTCCGAGTAAGGAGCGTATGCCTCGAAATCGGGGTAGATAGAATGTTGCTGCGCCATGGCATCGTCAGTATCACTGAACAGGTACTCTGTGAAAGAAAACTCTGCCTGCTGCTCCAGCGGAGTTGAGGACTCGGTCAAGTGACTTGTATCAAACAGGAGCTGTGGGTCGATGTATTCAATTGTATCCATCTTGTTGGAGCGTGCTGAGTATTTCTTAAAAGGTGTGATGTTCAGATGGAGGCTGTTGATGTTCACAGCCTTGTATGCGTTGACTTATGTGTGTGTGTGTACTAGATAATATCACGGTCAAGACAAGGCCGGGTGTCTTGAGCTTTATATCTCAATTGTTGACGATTGAAAGAAAACATTTGTATGAAGTCCTGAAAAAACATACTTGGCAGATCAATGCAATGTCAATGTCTTTATGTTCGCTTCAATGTTAGCTTTCACGATATAACATGGGCCTTGTTCAGCTTTTCATTCAATAGTCCTCGAGAGAATACAATCTCCTTTGTGGATTTTTTTGTTTGATTATTGGAATTGAATCGAGTACTCAGGTATGTAATTAGCCATCCATGAACCTGACGACCTCCTCACCAGCATTAGCCCAACCCTTAATGCCACCAGTAAGAAACACGCTTTTCATGTTTTTGTCCCCTTGTTACTAAATATGATCATCGAAGCAAGAGGCGACGCTAGTACCACAGCCCTTCGACGAGCCTAAGGCGAGGAAGATCTCAGCTTTAGTCAAGTCCCAGTTTGCGCTGGTGGATACTAACCACAGAAGAAAATGATGTAATCAATGCCTGCATTTTTCAAGAGTTGATACAGCGTGGGGATAGTCGGGTAAAGCGATTGCGCAGGCAAGTTGATTGCCACGCGGACCGTGCCACCCTGTAAATGTGTAAATGGAGACGTAGCTTAGCTACATTTTGACAGGCACAAGCGCACCTCTTAGCCATTGCGGTGAACGTCGACGATTATAAAATCGGGTCCAGCGCCACCTGTACGCAACTTGTCCAGGACTTCCTCTCCCGTGAGTGACGCTAGTTCAGTAAGAGAAGGAGGCCGTACTAATGTATTGATATGGGCGGGAGAAAGCTGGGTAGCAAGGTCGGAATAGCTGCTGCCAGTCGGCGGGGGAGATGGGTGAAGTCTCTGTCTTGTTGGACAATGGTGGTTTGGAAGGTTGTTGGAGTTGGAAGGAGGCAAAGATGGCCCGCTAGTAGATTCAGCCAGTTTGTTCTCAACTACCTTGATTTGGCCATTGGGTTGAGAGACTTCTTCATGTAGTTGGGCTACTCTTTTCGATCGTGCCTTTGCCCGCTTGCGTCTGCTACGCTCAGCATCTGTAAGAGCAGGACCACCAATTTTTCGACCAGGCATGATGAAAAATGAAATTTAAAAAGGAACAAGCAGGGATAGTATCACAGTAAGAGGCAATAAATTAAAGTGAATACGCCGAGTGTCAATTATCAAGTACGTTTATTCTCTTCAATACCTAGGTACTTAAGGAACCTTGACTGTTCCACAGCCACTTGGATATCTATACCTATATCTCGTACAGGTTATAGCGCCTGGGACGAAACATACCCATTTTAATAGATCTTCTTTCGACACCACGCACGGAGTGGTAGAACCAGGACATTATGCCCCATGCCTGGTTTGACGCACCCCGAGCGAGAATAGTGTGGTTTTCAAGATCTTGAATGAAGACATAATTCCAATATCTACACCCTTCCCATCCAGGGGCAAACTGGTACCTCTGACGATCGTGTGCCTGGGCTATGCCAACAAGGTCTGCCAAGCACACCGAAGAATCGAGGTTGAAGGTAAGTTTTTGGATGTCGTTGGAAGTGCAGGCGTGGGTCTTGGACACCAGTCGAATTTTAGCACGCAATCCGTTACTGCCGTTCCCAGGTGTCACCTCGAGTTTGACTGATGTATCATCTCCAAATTCGAGAAAGAAACACCAATGATTCGTTTGCTGGAGCGGCTCATCGCCATCCTCCATGCTCGAGCTTGGGTATGCAACTAGATGTATAGCAATGATCGGTCTTGATAGATCCGAACTGCTCATATTGTCCGTGTCCCAATCATGATCCATGTTGTCAAGGTACTCAACGCGGATGACTAGAAAACTAGGGAGTCAAATATTAAGAAATAAACTTTGCTGAAGGGCCAAATAATAGGAAGGCGTGTAAGCCCTAGCTTCAGCGCTTTGAACCGGCTCCAATTAAGGATTCAAGGCGCGATAGGTGATAATGGTTGGTATGTATTAGTTGTCTATTTTAGTGAGCGATGTTGTTTGAAAGAAGAGGCCCATGCAGCAATAGCAAGTCTCTACGCCTACTGTCTTATACTCTACGACAACGCGTCACGATTGATTTAGCAGCACAGTGGTAGAACATCAGTTCAGCCAATGCGAAGTTTGTGCCTCAATGATACCCTAACAGACTATCAGGAGCCCAAACATAGGGGTCATACGACGGATGCTCCTTGTCGTGCAAAGAGTCCACCCAACCAACTGGGGGGTCTCTGCTATATACCCAACAATCCCTTGTCCCAGAAGGTGTGACACGGAACAACGTAGCAGCACATATAGCCAACAGTGTTGGTTGTTGTGGTCGTGGTCACTCATCTAAGTCCGAGGCAAACCGGCGCTGGTGACCTTATTGGAGCCAGTGTAGCGAGGTAGCGACTTCTTTGCATACATGACTATTGGTGGCACCCAACGAAGTGTGTTACGATCTTCGGTGCGCGTGTATCCTGAATACGTGTTCTTAAGCAAGAAGCCATCTCCGCCAATTATATGTACAGTAATGTGGCGAAACCCGTACCATCCTCAAAATTTCAAAGATCCCCCCCGAAAGGTTCATTTTCACTTTGCGAGCAAAAACCCAGCAGACTACTCCCAAAGGCTTAGGTACAGTAGCCCGAGGAGAGAAGTGATGATGGCTACCTACAACAGTGAACCTGATATAGTCGGTACTTACTCAGACGCACAGTTATCCATGCACATCGCTAGGTGTCGTCAAAAACAGCATCTAGATCAAGGTCGAAGCACACGACTGATTGAAATATCCAGGGCGTACTTGAGCAAAAGATACTTCAGCTATGAAGAACTAGAAGATACATTACTCGCCATTGATTTGGCTCAAAGCCTAAACGTCCGAACGCCACGTGTCCGACGAATAGTACCAGTAAAAGGCTTCTACGAATGCATCTTCGATCGAGCCCGGGTGGGAAATCTCATGGATATCTGGGTTGATCTCGGCTGGATCATCACTATCCACCTTGGCTTTCAGCTGAGGAGCAGTGAGCGATTTTCTTCTCGTTTTGGCAATTTCTAAAGCCTCACAAAGCACGCTCCAAAAGTGATAACTAACTCCGAGTGTTGCATGGCAGTGGTTCAACAGATGCGCAGCCGGACCAATCCGACGGCTGGGTCCTTAGGAACAGGAATAGCCCGTACATTCTGGCTTAAAGGAGACGCATACGGCGTGCCACCGCGAGCTTTGTCACATACCATCATGTCTTTGGTCAACTTTTGGCGCAATGTGGGCTCCTTTACCATAGAGGCAGAGAAGACAAAAGAGCAGCACGAATCTGCCTGTGCAGAGCCCCTTAGTCTGTCTCAAACATTAGTTTTCACACACCACAACCTTGCGCCACGGAGTCTAACGATGGACTTAGAGGGAGACTTATCGATAGTTGATTGGGACTTTGCCGGGTGGTATCCGCCCTTTTTCGAACATGCTGGCATGTACAACTTTCGGCCGCCAAAGCGCTGGGGTTGGATGGGGGTGCTTCGTTGGAAAATTTTCACTTGGATCGCAACAGGCTTTTACTGGAGAGAGAAAGACGTCTTAACTTATGGGCGACGAAATGCAATCCGTTTCCCACGAGCGCGAAAGTTCAACATTAAAGCCGGTGTGACTCCCTCCACAAGGCCTGTTGGTGATTGATTCGAGAGAGGATGAGGGCGGGTATAGAAGCTTGAAACAATGCTTTCAAAATTGCCAAAGTTGGGGTTCATGGTGAATGGGGTGAGCGATAAAAGCGCCGGAGGTGATACAGGCCTGCCTATCATTGCGTTTAACGCTTTCGCAAATCGAACGACGAGACAAGCGACCAGGAGCTGGCTGATAGGTGCAAGCATGGGGTTGACGACGCGGACGAGTGACGCGTAGTTGGCGTGAACGGCACGGTTGTTGTTTCGGCGCGCATAAGAGCAAAACAGAAGACAGCGCCCGCTCACGAGATTCTCTCGCAGTAGGTAGATAGCCATATCAGAGCCATTGATGTTATAGCTGAAAGTGAATCACTCCGCATGACCAAGGGCACTGGTCGAAGTAGGAGGACTCAACATACGTTCACAAGCCAACATGTAATTACTGCTTCCAACGCTATGATAGAGGGCCAGCTTGTCCCTTCCATGTTCCTGTTGGGTTGATAACATTGGAAGGGCACTTGCAGCCAACTAAAGACATGATAACCAAGCCTAGCCTCCACAATCTGAGATAGAAGCGGAAGGTGAGCCCCTCTCTCCAATGGTGTCTCGTGCGACTATAATCAAGACACGATGCAAACATACATCTAAGAATTCCCGGCTTCATCGGCGATTTCGCATTCTTCCAACAAGTCAAATTCGCTAAATTCAACAGGCCGTATATATCACATCATCATGGCAGCACTAACGACGCTGTATACTCATTCTTCTTGGTGTTCCAATCGATTCGCCGTCTTCATTGATGGCCATGCACCCGGAACCAGCATCATTCCGCCTAGCAGTGGATGGATAGATCCATCTTTTACCAAATGCATACCAACCCCAATACACCACTGCCTATCCTACCTTCAGTCCAGGTGTCTGCCCAGCTCATATGGGAATCGTCGACATTGAAGTCGAAAGCGATAGTGGCACGACCATCTATACAGCAACGTGCTGCCAAAGGTACGTGAACCCCATGCAGTGCCGAGAATCCCCAATTAAATGGTGTCAGCGGGTTCTCTCCCATCTCTGTCGACTTTGGATACCTGTGTACTTCGTCTCTCACAAGCCCCATGGCTTTCCTTCTCGACCCGAACATATCCACCGACGACATATACACGACGCTGCCCCCTGAGCTCTGGATTGAGCACGACCAGATAACTGTGCAATGGGAGCCCACCGACCTGGACCTTCTCCCAGTCGCCGTCGCCTCCCAATATGCACACCTGATGGACGTGATGGACATCACGACGCCACCGTCGACAGACAATGTTGCAACCAAGACAACAAAAGTGCTACCACCGTCTGCGGACACACCAAAGGTGCCTGGAACGTCGGTTGTATGGCCGGGGTCAACACTGAAAACACCAGCAACGAGCACATCTGAACCGACCTCGGAAAGTGGTTCGCAGGTTTCACCCACAAACAATACTACCTGGCGAGATATCGCCGGCTCCGCCTTCCTTCTTGTCTTTTTAATCGGGCTTGGCATGGCGATGCTGGGGTGAAAGTGGAGGTTATAGACTAAACTATAGCCTCCATTACATAGTAGAGGCAAATGCTGTTCAAGGTAGGTAGATGGCCAATGTGGCCGGATGATTAGCTACTATCCAGATCCAGGTAGCGAATTTCCATGAGAGAGAAGTTTCCCCCTGATTCGAGCGGGGTTGTCTCGGACTACGATGCTTTGACGATGATTTATAATTACCTAGTCAATGTGTTAGATGTTCGATGCTCCCGACTTCCCCGCATCACGATCGGCAAACACGATCTTCCCCATAATGCAACAGTAGGAACCGGCATCTCGCCGGCACTATAAACCGCAGTTGCATGTTTACGGGAAGATATTACGACCTGATCCCCGCAGTATTGACATTCAAACGGGCAAGATCATCATCCGCACATGCAGGTCCTGCCGTGAAACTTGATCCGCGCCTGTCCGTGGTCGGCAGGCCATTCCGTGCAACTCGACTCGGGTGAATAAACAAGCGACACAAAACACGTTATTAATTATCACGCATCGTAGATACAACAGAGACACGAGTGATGTTATATAGTATTAAGACCAGGTATACACTGCTGATCTGTAAATGATGTGAGGAATGGATCCTAGTATTTATGAAATTCATCCAGCGTAATCCCGTTGGTTACCAGGAACGAAGGAACGAGGTGACCGGTCCTTCTATGCTACGTGCTCTCCACCTATACCACAACCGGGAGCGTCACCGGCGTCATGGCATCATTACTCGGCACCCGGGGTAGCAACGGGCGAGACTTCCTACTATACATTCGAGTATGTACGCCTTGTAGCAACGTTGCGGCGGGGGCGGCTCGCGAATACGAGGTGATCATATAATTATATAATACTCTGAAATTATATAGCTCTGGTAGAAATTTCAGGAAACGTCGCGATGCGCAATAATCCATTGTGCATATCGAATTCGCACACTCCTTGAAGAGAACGAGCCTCGCCGGAGCATGGTGTTTTCGGTCAACATGTTATCTTCTACGTTATATTTGATCGCTTGCCTGGCTGCACCGGGACTTGCTCAGGATGTTATCACAGATGATACTGCATTTTACGGCCAATCGCCTCCCGTCTACCCATCGCGTTCGTGGCCCTTCAACCCTAGACATCCAGCCCTAAACCTCCACTAACAGCGAGACAGCTGAGGGCACGGGTATAGGCGACTGGGCAGATGCCTACTCGCAAGCCAAGGATATTGTATCTCAATTGAGCCGGGACGAAAAGGTGCTGAGTCAGGATTGTTCAAAACTTCCTCCACGCCACTAACAGGCGAAATCGGTCCTAGGTAAACCTCACGGGCGGCATCTCCTTTAATAGCGCTTGCTCGGGCATCATCCCCGCCATACCGCGCGTCAACTTCACCGGCCTCTGTCTCAGCGACGCCGGGAATGGCCCGAGAACGACCAACTTTGTTTCAAGCTGGCCCGCGGGTCTATCTGTCGGCGCGAGGTTGGTTCTCATGTGCCTGCTTCGACGACTTCAGCCGTACTTACATCGAAACGCAGTTGGAACAGAGAACTGGCTCATAAGAGAGCAGTTGGAAGTGCGTGATACCCAGCCGTATAGAGCTGTTTCGAAGCCTGGAACACTCGCTAATAGATGCAGTGGGCGGCGAGTTCCGAGCTAAAGGAGTCAATGTCGCGCTTGGCCCCGTTGTAGGGCCTCTCGGACGGATTGCTTCGAGCGGGCGCAATTGGGAAGGTAGACGATTCGCGAAACGTTGTTAAACGACTAGTATTAACGGTCGATAGGTTTCTCCAATGACCCGTACCTATGCGGCGCACTGGCATATCAGACCGTTGTCGGTACCCAGTCCACCGGGGTCGTCACGAGCACGAAGGTAATCAAGCATTCGTTCGCCCCTCGCTGCGATTTCGACGACTGATACAGCTTTAGCACTTTATTGTCAATGAACAAGAGACGAACAGGAATCCCGAAAACGGCGTTACTGCGGTGTCGTCCAATATTGATGACAAGACAATGCACGAGCTTTATCTTTGGTGCGTATCATACCATCATGAATAGGTTTCGAGCCCCGTTGCTAATACTCCCTCCCCCCTTTAATAGGCCGTTCCAGGACGCGGTAAAAGCGGGCACGGGGAACATCATGTGCTCGTACAATCGAGTCAACAATTCATATGGCTGTTCCAATAGCAAGACCCAAAACGGCTTGCTAAAGACAGAGCTCGGTTTCCAGGTGAGTCGCGGCCGGTTCGGCTGATGAAAATCCATCTGACGGCTGAGCAGGGCTTCGTTGTGTCGGACTGGGGTGCGCAACATGCTGGTGTCGCGACAGCTTTGGCGGGTTTGGACATGGTGATGCCCAGCGGATCTCAGTTCTGGGCAAGTAACTTGGCTACAGCCGTGAGCAACGGATCTGTTCCCGAATCTCGACTGGACGACATGGCCACGAGGTGAGATAAGAGCACACGATATCGGCTCCAGATGACCTTACTAACCTAGGTAGAATCCTCGCGACCTGGTACAAGATGAAACAAGAAGACGGGTTCCCATCCCCCGGTCTCGGAATGCCAGGTGATCTTTCGGCACCGCACCAAGCAGTCATCGCGAAGTCTCCAAGTAATAAAGACGTGCTCCTCCAGGGCGCGATCGAAGGCCACGTTCTCCTCAAGAACGCCAACGGCGCCCTACCCCTCAAGTCCCCGAAACTCATCTCCCTGTTCGGGTACTCGGCCAAGTCCTTCGATAGCTATACTCCTGGCGCGAACGGATGGAACGGCGGTTCCGAGTCGGTCCAATCCCCGCTCGCGCAAATCGCCGCCAACGGGACCCTGATATCAGGAGGTGGTTCCGGCGCGAACCAGCCCGCGTACGTGAGCTCGCCATTCGAGGCCCTGAGCCAGCGGGCCTACGACGACGGGACGAGTCTATGGTGGGACTTCCACAGCAGCAATCCGCAGGTCGACCAATCCTCCGACGCGTGCATCGTCGTCGGGAACGCCTTTGCGACCGAGGGCTTGGATAGAAAGGGGCTGCACGACGACTTCACGGACGCGCTGATCACGAACGTGGCATCGCGCTGCAGCAACACCATCGTGGTATTCCACAACGCCGGGGTGCGGCTCGTGGACCAATTCATCGACCACGCCAACGTCACAGCCCTCATCTTCGCCCACCTCCCCGGGCAAGACTCGGGGCGGGCGCTGGTCTCGCTGCTCTACGGCGACGTCAACCCGTCGGGCAAGCTGCCGTACTCGGTGCCGCGCAACGAGTCCGACTTCGGACCCTTGCAGAACGCGACGCGGCCCGACGGCATCTACGCGCAGTTCCCGCAGTCTACCTTCGACGAGGGCGTCTACATCGACTACCGCGCCTTCGACGCCAAGAACATCACGCCGCGCTACGAGTTCGGCTTCGGCCTCAGCTACACCACGTTCAACTACTCGGATCTCGCGGTCTCGCTCGCCGATGGCGCCGACTTCGCGGCGTACCCTTCCAAGCCCGTCGTCGAGGGCGGTCGTGAGGATCTCTGGGATCAGCTCGTGCACGTGTCCGCGACGGTGACGAACACGGGGTCGGTCACGGGCGCGGAAGTCGCGCAGCTGTATCTTGGGATTCCCAACGGGCCCGTGCAGCAGCTACGCGGGTTCGAGAAACCGGTTCTTGAGGCTGGGAAGTCGGCTGTTGTCGCCTTCGATCTGACGAGACGCGACTTGAGCACGTGGGATGTGGCCGCCCAGGAATGGCTTCTACAAAAGGGGAAGTATCAGGTTTATGTCGGATCCAGTAGTCGGAAGCTCCCCCTATCAGCGGCTTTGCAGATTTGAAATGTATAGGTTTTTACTTGTTGGGTTTCTTGGTCGTTGGCGTGAGTACTTACGAGCGCTAGATATTCCTTGGCTTATGGTGCTCTACGCGTCTCGATTGGTGCCTCTTTAGGCGTATAGTTATACTATGTACTTCCACGGGCAAGATGCGCTCGTGTTATATGCTGCTAGTAGCTAGGCTCAGAGGGAAATCAATACTTGAATTGATTAATTATAATACGAAATGCTTCGATCCTGCGGCTCGCTTTAGATTCAGCACGCGATCATAATCTTCGGAGTTAAGGTAGCTCTGCAGCTAAAGCACCCCAGCCATATGTCGCGGGTGCCGCCGGCTCGCATCAAAAGCAATAGAAGAACTTGGTCGTCATTACTAATTAATCATGTCTGAATACATATCGTTACACATTTACCACTTCTCGACATAGGGTCGGATATCGACCTCCCAGGTGAATCCCGACCGATGCTGAGTATGTAGGCTCCAATAGGTCTCGGCAATCTTGATACAATGTTAGAAAATTCCCCAAAATTCTATTCTAGTCATTGGGGGGCTGAAGCTTACCGAATCCGCGCTGATCTTGCCATCGGGCGCACCTCCGTTGACACTGGTGTAGGCCTCGGTCCGGGGTCCCGTGATGACGCCGTCGATGATGGCGTGCGCTACGTGCACACCCTTGGGCCCGTATTCCCGGGCAATAGACTGCGCGAGGGCCCTCTTCGCCCACTTACCGGCAGCGAAGGTAGCGAATCTCGCAGACCCCTTAACGGAGGCTGTTGCGCCGGTCACGATGAGCGAGGGCGGGTGGGGCGAGGTGCTGACGGCATCCTCGAGTAATGGGAGCGTCTTCTGGGCGAAGTTGAAGAATCCGCGACTATTGATCTGGCTATCAGTACCGCACTCCGTACATACTATACTAGTATAGCCTATTCCATTTTCATTTTGAATTGAGCAGGAAGCACATACATGTTCACGTCGATACTGTGCTCAAGAACCTCAGGATCAACCTCAACAAACGGCTTCGGTTGCAAACCACCGGAGGCGTTGTAGATGGCGGCTGCTAGCTTGTGGTCTGGCAGTTGCTGGGCGATGGTCGCGAAGGCGGCGTCCAGCGAGGCCCGGTTGCCTGCGTCGGCACTCACGCCGATTGCTTTGCCGCCGGCGTCGTTAATGGCCTTAACACTGCTCTCGTAGGTGGCGGGCGTTCGCGCAAGGAGAACAACAGGGTACTCTTTCGAGAAACGTGATGCGACCGCCCCGCCTAGTATCCCAGCAATGTCAGTTTAGGTTCAGGTACAGTAGCAGGTTTATAGTGCCGTAAAATAGGTATGCTTAGAGCGACATAGCGCAAGCTGTGGGGTGGATGAGCGCTTACCGGTGCCGCCGCCTGCCCCAATGATAACGGTGTAGAACTTGGGTGCCATGATGTCTTCTGATTACTTTTGACTGAGAGCTATGTATTGAAGTGTATGGACGAAGGTGCGATAACGTTGTAGATGATGAGAAATAATGTATCGTGCTTTTGAGGAGGCTGTAGTGATTTATATAGACAGTCGAGCAGGAGATGCGGATACCAAAGTTAATCTCCAAAGGTGCAGGTGAGCTCAGCGTCTTCCACAGCAGCAGCAGCAGCCTGTTAGCGGTCTCTCTCTAAGGGCTTCTTTCGCCCGATGCATTATTAATGGCTGCTGAGAAACCAACCCCGCAGCGCGCCAGCGACTTACATCTCGCCCAAGATTGACCTAAGCTTGCGACGCAATCACGACATATCACCGACGCCGCGGGGAGCAATGTGGGATTTGTAATCGCATTTTGGCACTTCATGGCGTGCTGTACGCTCAGATCCCGTAAAGTGCCTCTTCGACGACGATTTATGATTACTGAACTCTTGCATTCGCAACAGAACAGGGTACCTATTATCCACGTCATCGATAACGGACGCGACTTGGGGTTTGTAAATATACTACCTAAGTACATATATATGTAGGTCTCCGGCTACATCCGATTTCCGATTCGCCCTACACCCCCGTTTGCATTTTAGGACCAGTAACTCTTTCTACTGTATTCAGTGACTGACTACCCGTAAGCATATCACTCGGGGCGGTTTCTCGCGGGTTGTTGAACAGTATTCGATACTGACTGATCGCTGCTAACGGTGCTTTCGCTGTACTGCAAATAGAAAAAGCAGAACTAGGTTAGGTTAGTAGAGATCCAACGCCGGCATATTCTAGGTCTCTACGCTTCTCGGCGAGACGACACTAATTAGATCAATTAAATATGGCCTTTTTCTATACAATTGCGAAAATTGATGTCTTAATTGCATGTGCTTGAATCCTTGCCTCCGTCATGACGCTGTACTGGTCAATCAATCAACTGTAAGTAATTGTTCGAAAAAGCCGCCAATCTGCTTCTCGCGGTTGACGAGATGAATCTCTAAAATCCAATGTCGCTGCCGCCCATCTTTTCCAAGAGACCTCATGCGTTCTTGGTTGCCCTCTATGATGTACAAGGTCTTCTTGTCATTGGGGATTCGCTCGTGTGGAAATGAACCAATTAAGTGGCCCGCTATCTCGCCGCCATATTCCCATCCCTCACGCTCCGCAGTGCGACGTGCGATGGCATATAGCTGATCCCCCGTCATGTCCGGGTTCTTATCAAACTGCGATTTAACGTCCTTCCAGACGGGCTCAAGGTCGTCGCGTAGCTTCTTCTTTAGCGGGTCGTCGCCGAGGACATAGGTGCGGCCGAAATCAGCTTCCCAGGCTTCGAAGACGGGGCCCAGGTCGACAAAGAGGATGTCGTCGGCCTCGATGATACGGTCGGGCGGGTTCTCGTGGTACGGGTGCAGCGTGTTGGGCCCGCTTCGGACGACGCGTTTATGCCAATGCGTCCTTATCCCATGTCGCGCGCGCCAAGCTCGTGAATCTCTTTGCTGAGCTCCTTCTCGCTCACTCCAGGCCGGATGAGGTCTCTAGCGATCTCGTCGAACAGCTGCAGTGCCTTTGCCTGCGCGTCTAAGAGCGACACCGCCCGCTGTTGCTCATCTGTACTTGGGACTTCTGACATTTTGCGTAAAATATACCGTGATGACAGCTCAAGAACTTGCCCGAAATTGTTAATCTTGACGTGGATGTTGCTTATTTAAGATGCGAGGAAGCTCCATCATTACCCCGCAATGTTTTCCGAGCTCATTCCGACCCAGTCAGACGAGTTCGGAGCCGGCCTCGGCCTCGGTCCTCGACTACGGTCTTGAAGTAAGCGTTGTGACGAAATAATTATGAGATTGTAATGAGTCACTCTTATAGTTCATTATTTTGACCAGTATGTCGAGATGAAAATAATGATAAGATCTACCTCTAGACGAGGGGAATCTAAACAAGGGCGCACTCATGACATGATGAGTCACCCCCTCCATCCCAGATAGGGAAGAACTAGATAGTAAAGATAAAAAGATAAAACAATGTTACAATGAAAATAAAACAAGAAAGACAAGAAGATAAGAAGATAGGGGCCCAGTACGGATTGTTAGAAGTGAGCTTAGAGGGAATAGGAGTAATTACATATAAGCACGCTAGTGCTAGATGTCTCTTATATAAGAGGACAGACACATGTTGTGTCACATCAAACCCCCCGTGCGCTTTCTCTCACGCCTTCTTTATGATGAAAAATTTACTTCGATTACCAGTTATGTGATCTTAAATTATGACTTAAAGAAGATATCGTGCTTCTATGAAAACCTGTTCCGTGGCTAGGTATGTTATTCACTCGGTCAGGAGCATCTGATCAGTCGGTGAGCTGCCTGCGACCATCGTAACCTGGGTTAGCTCATCCCAGGAATTAGAAGTAATGCAATTCAAAGGCTATTTTATTGGCCAAGTTGATAGTTCTATAAATGTATATGTGCATGTCGAATCGGGTATGCGGTATTGTGTAAACGGTGGTCGAGACTACAGAAGGCTTATTATGAGAGTTAAGCACTGCTCCTGTCATATAACATAAGAAGTTTCCAAGATGAATTCATTCAGCCCATCAGTACCAGGCGCAGTATTTAACGGCTATTGAGACCTTCACCTTGTTGTATTACATGCGACTGCGCTACTACTTTCAGCATCCCATCCACCATTAGCTGGCTTGCCCCAAGATACTGGCGAGGGTCGCAAAGTGAGGCGAGTTTCTCGGCGCTCAGGTGCGTCACCACCTCCGGTTTTTTCTCTAAAACCTCTAGTAGTGACTTTTTATTTCCAATGGATTCCGTGCAGGCTGCATATATGACATCGTGTGCCGGTTGTCTGCCTAGGAAGGGGGCCAATGCCATCATCACAGCTTCTCCGACTATCAACCCCCGCGTTGAGCATAAGTTGTCCCACATAGCACCTGTATTGACAACCAAGCCGCCCATAGCGAAGTTTGTCTGATGCAATGCCCCAACGGCGAGGATGAAGGCGTCGGGGATGGCCACCCACTCCAGATGCCATGGTCCCGAGGCGCGCTCGAAGTCAACCACCATAGCATCTAGGCCCAGTCCGGCGTTGGCTCGCAATAGCTTTGATGCCGCTAATATGACTTCGCTAGATATGGGATTACGTTTCTGAGGCATCGTCGATGAGGCACCCCGATGTGGCACAAACGGCTCCGCCACTTCTCCAAGTTCGTTCGACGACATAATGATGATATCGTAAGCAATTTTCCCCAATGAACCCCCAATAAGGGCGAGGAAGTTCAAAACCTCGGCGATATTATCACGGGTTGCATGCCAGGTAATTGGAGGGTCTCTCAACCCGAGTTCTTTAGCAAGCTGAGATCGTACCTTAATGCCAGTATCATCCGACCCGAGCGATGCCAAGGTTCCCACCGCACCGCCAAACTGGACCAATAGACATCTCTGTTCAATTTCTTGAAGTCTCTCTAGATGACGGACTGCGCTAGAGAGGTATACAGCGCATTTATATCCAAATGTGCATGGTAACGCATGTTGGAGATGCGTACGGCCGGCCATGGGTGTATCGCGGTACTGACTTGATAAAGATTGAAGCGTAGAGACGAGATTTTCAAGTTCGCGCTTCACAATTTGCAGACCACTCCGAATCTGTAGAATTGAGGCGTTATCCATAATGTCTTGCGTTGTCGCGCCCCAGTGAATGTATTTGGCCATCTCTTCTGGAACATTCTTGACCAGTTGCTCCACGAGAGGTAAGACCGGGTAGCCAACAATATCAGTCTGAGCCTCCAGAAGGTCGTAGCTATGACAAATTAGAAAGTTATTGGTAGTGAAATGGTTGGGCAGATTGTGGTGATAGCGACAGTACCTACTCTATCACTGTAGAGCTTAGAGCCTTTGTTATACTTTCGCCAGCTTCTTGAGGAATGACGCCGACCTTGGACTCGGCCCTGGCAAGGGCAGCTTCCACTTCAATCAAGCGTGCTACGTAAGCTTCATCAGTGAAAACATCGCGGATCTCTTGCGTGCCGAAAAGGTTTCGGAAGACGCGTGAATCCAGCGCTGATACAGCCATGTTAAAAGCTGTCCTTGGCTATGGGTACGAAGGCCTCTCCAGCGACCATCAAAAGAGCAGATACAATATCAATAGATGCAACAAGAACAAACCTAGGGACATACCCGCATGGCGTCCTTGTCCGCTTTAAACGTCATAACATTGCGGACAATGTCGGGAGAGTGTTGCCGCTGGCCGACTGTTTACCCGGCCGGCATCAAGACAACTCGGGATAGTGGTGCGCCGAGCCCCACCACCAGGAAACTATTCGGGATAAAACACTATTCCGAACGTGGGGTAAACTCATGCTGTTCGAATAGATGGGTGCCTCTGGTAAGGGGTTACTTTGAGTTATTTGAACAAAGGAGGCGAAGAACGAAGTGCATATAAGCATGCACGTAGCGACAGCGCTTTAAGCAGTGCTATATCATGGCACTATTGGCTTTGATATGGCGCCTGTAGATCTTGGAGCGCTACTGGACTAAATACTTTGGTTCAAAAGTGAAATTATATATAATATTTAAACAGGTTATTATCATTTTTTTCTTCGTTGTCGAAAGCTCCGTTGTAGGGTCACGGATCATTTTCGCTCCGTCATGCTTCCGGATCTGCGCTCCGCTATGGCCGTCTTGCCCAGGTATACGTCTAGATGAATGAAAATGATCTTTGTGTACATAATTCCCTGCTTCCATGAATCACGGTTTCCAAGGCAAACGCCACAACCCAGCCTAAATAACTCTCGACACCATCCTGTTCGAGCGTGCATAGAAAGCAATAAACTCACAAATGGACAATGTGTCATGGAACAGGACTGCAGCACTAATTGCAACGCACCACTAAGTAAAACGCTATCACAATAGGGTCCCGAAGATCTGCAGTTTCTTTTATACTAACGAGACCGTAATACGTTACAAGATCGTAACATAGATAAAATCATATAATTTCCCTAACTATCCAGAATAGGTAGTAGCTAAATACAATCTCGAAATGTCTCATCTCTACAGTAGGTTCACCACCACAACTCAGCGGAGAGCTACAGTGGCTCGGGACTTGAAAACCCCCAAAAAGTTTAAGCTCTGAACAAAGATATTATATAGGATTATTATGGGGATTTTAAATAGACATGGATGCTTAGATCATACCGTTGTGCGAAAGGTCCAAACTCTTTTGTACAATGATGGTTATCTAATACTTAAAATTGATTAAAAACACAGGGTGTTTTGTTAATGCTAGTTTTGTTAGAATTAACTATTAGACCAAATAACCAAAAGATTGGCTGTAATATTGCTTATTTGATTGATTTTATATAATTGTATATATTTAATATATTTTTTTAGTTGTTGCAACTCTGTTGTAATAGCTGGAATAATAATACTACTTTTTTTAAACTTTTAAGGGTTTTTTTTTTTATACGCTATAGTATTTTAAGGGGGTTTAAACTAGTAGTTTTTAAATTTAATAGTTAATAGTAGGTTCTAGAGCTTTGCTAAAGCTATTTTTAGAGGAACAGCTAGCTTTTTTTAAGCAATAAGACTTTTAATTGTTAGAATTAACTACTAGACTAAATAACTAAAAGATTGGCTATAATATTATTTATTTAAATATTTATAATTATTTATATTATTTTATTTAAAAATATTAATAATAAATTTAGTTTTAATTTATTATTAATTTATATTTTAATAGTTATATTTATTTATATTTAATATTTTTATTTTAGCTAGTATATTTATTATAAAAACTATTTTTATATATTATATATATTAAACTAGTATATAAATAGCCTTACTTATGTACGTAATTTTTTAGGTATACATATAAATACTACTAGGTACTATTAGTACTTACTTCTATAAGTTCTTCCCCTACTCTACGCTAAAACTAATTTAAATAGTATAAAAAGAATTAATTAAACTAAGTAGAGTGATAGCCAATATAGTAATATTGGACGGCCGATATAGTATGGTTCGTTATACGTGGCATCGGTCTCGTCCAAGTCTGGCCAGCACCAGCAAAGAGAGACGAGGTAAGAGGGTCGACTACAATCGAATGATATGTGTTATCCGGTGATTGAGTAGGCTGCTTGTCACTGCGAATATATGGCGTTTTCGCGGGCATAGAAGGTTAAAAAGTGCTGTAGAGATCGGGGCAGTATCTTGTCGAGTTGGACGGGACGGCAATCAAGCTATCGTCACGGTCGGTAACCTTCTTAAAAAAATACAGAATCATTCCCAAGATCACCGGATAATAGGCGTCATCCGAGACCGTGTTGAGGAGCTAATATAAGTTCTGACTCTGTGGGAATGCCGTGTCCCGAGCCATGATTCCTCCCCGCATATCAGCCTGCGCGACGAATAGATTATCGAGAGGTTCCAGTGTGGATGAAGCATGTATCATGCAGGTTATGATGTCTGTTTCAATGCATTGCGTTGCCACTACTCGATGATGTCTTGAATCTGGTCACACTATGGAGTTTCCTGGCGGTTTCTGGTTAGTCTGGCTCCCCCGGATTCTGTGCCACCTGTGCCTCTTTGTGCCTACCTGTGCCTTCTAGGCGCGTAAGATCGTGATCCGTCAACCCATCCAGACGGAACTACCGAGCCCAAGAGGATTTCGAGATGGGGAATCACGATGCACCCCGGATTTCACGTTTGAGGTGTCCAAATCAATCATTGAATGTTGGGGAAATACTACCAATGCTCCCGTTCATCCGAACCAGCACACGTAGGATCCCATCGTTGTATTTGGATCGCCGGGGAAGATGGAAGTCATCGTTCCTTCAAAGGGAAGAATAATTCCTTACGATTTGGTTTCCTTTAGCCCATACTTGTTTGTATGAAGTGTACTGTACTGGTAGATGCTCTCTCTACACGTCGTTGTCGCGCTGTTCGTCACGTGTTGAGAGTTCACCTACTTCTATACTCGTATGAAGTGTACAGTAAGAAGGTGCAGAACCGGTGGCTTGGTTGGCTTGCCAAGAGCTCTGGACTGTTTCGAGTCTGGCGGAACTGGGATATGGAAGATGCGTCGTGGTGGGGTCAAATCATGCAGTTCCAGGTTCCTGTGTTGCGTCTAGTCCGAACTGACCGAATTAAATACACCAACTAGTATATTAGTAGTATAGTAGATGGAAGCGAAAGCCCTTCAAATGGGTATCATCTTATGGTTGGTAATGTTAGAAATGAGACGAAAGCCTCGATCATGATAGGGTATTGGTAAATCCTGGAGTATGAGTAAGTAGGTAGCGTGCCATACTGTATGTACACTATTATTATAGATACTGGTACCGCAGCGGTGGTGCCACTAACCGGGATCGTCGACCTTGGCTTTCCAGGCTCTCCCTCGTAGCTGGTAAACGTGTACATCGGATTAGGTAGGCAATGCTGTTTCAAGCTGCATACAACTCCTGTATAGGGCCGTAGCTTGTTTCGAGTCACGGGCCGGTCGATGATGGTGCTGCTGCAGGTAAACATGGCCTCACCAGGCTGGATCATCTATACAGTACAGTATACTGCCATGTTGGGTTGTGTAGTGTTGCGTGTTAGTTTATGAAGCCGATGTGTAAGCCAGCCTATCAAAGAGGCACGGATACGGTCGGTGCCAGGTTTAATCTCGACCGGGTGAGACGGTATGAACCGGCGACGGATACAAGATATAATACACCAACCCTACCATTATATCATGCATTTGCTAGTTTGAAGGGGATAGATACCTAGTGTAGGTAGGTAGGCATTGGGGGCTGTGCTGCCAATAATCTCGGCTTTGAGCCCCAACAAGCCATCCCATGCAACCAAGTTGTTACACCAGATAGGGAAAAAGGCAATAGGTACAGTAGGTACTGATAAATAAACTGGCAAGCCGAACATGCTGATATAATAACAAAAATTTTCGCAATTCCATGCCCTGGTCGGTCTCATGTCAGCAGCCACTTGAGCCGCCCTATTTTCGTCCCATGCTTACGTGCTTACAGTAGATCGAGATGGACCTGTTGGTTGTCGGGTTCAGACAACAACAGCCTTACCCATTGTACTGTAGGTAGATGAAGAGGTCCCCGCGTAATTGATGGCCGTATTCGCCAATCAAGAAGAAGCATGATGTGACCGGGTCCTGACCGGGCGAGTGCAGCTCGGGTTCATTACAGTACGGTACACTACAGTAGCTACAGTACTGTAGTATGAAAGGTGTGTACAGTACACCGGTACCTAACTTGGGTTATCGGCTCCCTTGGCTCGGCCATTTGTGACTTTTGTGTTTCGGATATACTGGAGCTGGGGATTGCGTGTGGTTCACTCTTCCTATACTAGTATACATGTACGCTCTGATTGCACAACTCGCATACCGAAGCACTGCAACCTCGAACCGGTGCCACACCATCGTACATGTCCATCCTCAATCCTATTAAATCCATCCTGGTAGCGTAGCAGCAGCAGTATACTGTACTAGTAGTATAATTAACTACCTATCTACTACTAGTACTTACCTAGGTATAGTACATAGGTAGGTAGGGACTAGATACCTAGGCTGGCTGTGTTAAAAAAACAAACAAAACACGTTATAACTTACTACCTACGTACTAAGCAGTACATACTGAATAGTATGTTTTACAACGCAAGGCAAAGTACCCCCTCGGTACGTTTCCAGACATGGGAAGGCAGTCCAATGGGTACTGTAGTGTACAGCGTATACCATATACCATGAGCGCTCCCAATGTTGGCTTAAAATACAATTAAAATATACCTCTAGTGCGAGGTTAGGTAGTGGCACATCTGTACTGCTCAAGGTTTCACATGCTGTATCTGGTGCGATTTGCAGTGACACCAAGTCCAATGAAAGTGACGGCCAGATCATCAGTGCAATTGCACTCAGGCTTTCTTTCTATGTTGCAATATGAAGAGCCCAAGCGTAACACACCATGACCTCCTACCTGTACTGCCCATAGCAGTCCATCGGGCAGTCCAGTGCCAGCCAGTACTTCTTATCTATGGTCAAAAGGCCTTAATGCAGCTTGAATTATGATCTGCGTGGACCTCGGAGTTAACAGGTCGATCCATACCTATTCCCTACCTATACCTATGTAGAGGTACGAATATACAAAGTAATGCAACTTTCCAGTCTAACCTAATTTGCTATGATTGCCCCCAACACCGCCCTCAATGGACATATTGATTAGCTCGTAGACCTGTTCTATTTTCTCTTTTAGGTAAAAGCTGCCAATATTTTATGTTCAAGGGCGGCTAGAGAATGTACAACACTTCTGCCTACCAGCAGGGAGTAGAACTACTAATATAGGTTAGGTACCTACTTAAGTAGGTAACTGTCTGAACCATTAGGAGCCTACCGCCCCCGCTACTGTAGTGTAGTACAGCAGGTAATTGTGCACTGGCACACGCTAGAGAGAATGTACCTGCAGATTATGGGCGTTTATGGATCTCAGGGACCAAAAAAATCACATCCACTGCCTGCAAATTGGAAAAGAAAGCGCGTAGTTGTACAGATGACCACATGAAATACCTCCTCCCACCAAAGGAAGAAGAGAAAAAAGATCTCTAGGAGAATGGAAAGAAACTCACATGCAGAACAATCAGCGCCCATTGACACTACTAGGTACTTAATTGATGCCTCCTTTCCCTTTCTTCAAGGTAGTTTCCCCCTCTAATTCTCATTCGGGTAAAAGCCGCCCACTTCATTTAGCCCATTCACATCTGCGCCATCCCGGAACGCGGCCTCAACCCCGGCATCTGGGTGGGTCCGTCCCTTGTTCCCTTCCCATACTGTAGCACGCACTGTAGCAGGCTCACTGCACAACCACGACACGGCCGCCAGTCCCCCACTACTAATCTCCTTTCCTCAGCTGGCATTGGCCCACAACCCGCTAAGCCAGACCAGCGCACAGCGTGTCCACTGTAGCACACTGTTCGCGGCCTGTGCACTAGCCTGGTGGTGCAACAGCGGCACTGTAGCGATACTGTAGCTTGCGTGGGTTTTCCTCCCCTTTCCACCTCTCCACCTTCCCAGCCCCAGGTCGCCGCCTTCGAAGTCAACCCCCATTTCCATTCCCACACAACAACTCTCCTTTACCCTCGAACTAGACTCCTCACCCCAACGCTCCCTCAGTTCCCTCCCTATTTCGCTCGTACAGGGCAGTTCATTCTTTTCTACCCCCCCCCAGTCCTAGTCTCAACAACAAAATCTCTCCTTCCTGTGTCCCGTATTTCTTCTGCAGTGCTGTATTGTGACAGTTCGCTCGTCACCGCCCATCCATCGTCTGTTGTCGACGAGGTCATCGCAGCCACAATCAAACGACCTTTGCGAGTCACTGACCGACAACCTCGACAATCATCAACGACCAACTTGCCGTTCTATCCAACCGAAGCCGACACTACCCTGGTCGCCGGTACCATTGTCTTGTTACTCAACACTCGTTCTTCGATCATTCATCTACAACCCCAAAGAGCAAGCCATCGATTTCGGTCCTAATTGTTCTTTGGTGTTTGCTCTTACGACGCGTTTTCTTGTTTCCTCGCCTAAAGAAGACTGAGGAATCTTACGTCGGCTAGCATCAACACAAGGGGCGGATAAACCCGGTCGAGCTTCTCGGTTTTTAGTACTTTTCTTCCATGACTTCCACCACGTCATAGCGACTGCGAATTATCGACGTCGTGTGAATACCAACAAAGCCGACAATACTAAAGTCCCCGATCGCTCCGAGTCCGATACCTAGTTTCTCCCGCCGTCCGTTCACAACCTACAACATGTCGCTTCGTCAAATTATGGCCGTGGCCGTGCTGGCCGTTACACCTCTCACCTATGCTTATGACAAGGGCGTCGAGGTGCCTCCCCAGCAAGCGCTGCTGGGTACCGACACCGTCGCCGGCTGCTATTCGACCCTGGGAGATATGACATTGGATAGCACGGACAAGTACAATGCTCAGGGCTATTGTGCACCCGTCTGTCGGGATAAGGGAAAACCTGTTGGCGCTACATACGCGAAAGCCTGCTATTGCGGTACCAAAATGCCTAACCACCAGACGTTGGTCAATGATACCATGTGCAATGAGCCTTGTCCTGGCTTCGATAAACAAGCCTGTATGTCTTGAGTTCTACGATTCGGTCTACATCTGCTAACGGTCTATTAGGCGGTGGCCTAAATGTTTATACCGTCTATAACACTGGTGTGCAAGTGAACGTGGCCGAGGCCGAGTTTTCTGCAACAAGCACGTCGACTACTGCTACCCAGACGTCCCATACCTCAGGTTAGTTCTTATTCGCTATTTATTCATATAATATTAACTTATTTGTTCAGCCACCAGTACACCGACGACTCCTGTCCAGTCCCAGGCACCCGACGAAAAGAAAGGGGGAAGCTCAAGCACTGTTGGTATTGCTGTTGGTGTTGTTGTCGGAATTCTCGTCGTTAGCGCAATCGCAGCCGGTTCCTACTTCTACTTCCGCCGGAAGCGAAATGCCGAGGCGGAGGAAGAGCAGCGCAGAAATGCTGCTGTCAACGCCTTTATCAGCGGAGGCAAACCCCCTCGTAGCAGTGGCGGCGCGTCCATTGCTGACTCTCGTATGGACCCCGTCATGAACCGACGCATGAGTGATGGCAGCATTGCCGACAATCAAGATTATTCTCGACGAATTTTGAGGGTACGTTCTGAACCGTTCATCTACGCCTACTCTGCTAATATATTTCTAGGTAACCAATGCATAAATCCTCACTGGTCAGACGAGACAATGACGAACTCCCACATTGTGACATTCTTTTTCTCCCTTAGGCATCAACGGCGTTCGATGGTGGTTGCTCTTGACTTGACATTTGGATGGTCGATGCCGATGATCCTGGCGTTATACGTGTTAAGGTGTGGCACAAAACAGGCGCTGGGCCACCAATTAGATGTGACCGCGCGTCAAGGCCCCAGAGTCGATACCCTCGTAACCCTGTCCACTCCTTTCTCTCGGTTGTTTGTCGTGAGGCAGAAACCATACTTATACCAATACAACTTAAAATTTTCTCCAGAACCTACGGAGGGCCTAGGACCCGAGAGGATTGGGAAGATCCAATAGAGACGACTCCGAACAACGATCAGTGGTCTATGTGAGGATTATAATATCAAGGATACCGCAATATGGGGACGGTTCCTAAATTTATAAGGAACAGCTGCCGGTCCGATTGAATCGCGAAGATTCCTAAATAGAAGACTAGGCATCAGTGAACACGAAGGGCTTTTTTGCTGTATATTATTTGAGTTAGTCCAATAAATGGACTTTGATACCACAGCCGGCAAGATAGAGTCAGTCATCGCGATAGCATTGTTTAATGATTCGTGTTTCAACCTTAGCAACTTTCTGGCATATCCCATGAGGTACCATATATTAGATGAGATAATATCTACGTAGCTAAGTTTCAAATCGATGTCTATGTCGGCAAACTAACTGAATGTCTCCGTATAGCCCTCAGCTACATGCTTAACTGTGTACGTACACACCATAATAAAGTGACCAGCCATGAGTGATGGAGTTGCCATACCTCTAGCCTTGAGTCTGCAAAGCGTGTCAGCTGAGCCACGTGATCGCCAACCAGGAAACTAATTAGTTCAAAACTCCGAAATACGAGATACTTAGGTTGGGAGTAATCGTGAGCCTGCATGAGGACGTTTGCACGGCCCGACTGATCTACTGATCAGCCCTCGTCTCCGGGCGTTTAGCGCCTCTTTTGGACGTCGTCCCCGGATTATGACGCGCAGATCGTCGGTTTTGAAACTGAGCAGGGAATGGCGGATCCCTTGGACCCTTGGATGAACTTACTTGGGTCGAATCCTGTTTATCCTTCGGTAGATTCCATAGACTTGGGGATACGTGAGGTAACCGAATAGGTTTGACTTCTGGGGAGCTTGATAGGGCCTATATTGAGTTCTAGATGTGATGTGATGTCATGTTGGTCTGGGGTAGCTTATTGACTCTCTGGAGAGGTTTTTGGTGTACTGTTTCGGGTCAGTGGGTGTTGTGTGTCCGGGTGACGCGTATTATGATAAGTTTGCTCAGGTTCCTATATCTGAGAGTATCACGGGCCCTGCATTTAGACTCTCGTTGTTGCACAAGGGTCTCTGAAACCCCTTCGTGGAGCTATTCTGGCTATGCATAGTCTGCTGTTTACGTGTGCTTTAAGACAGTAAATACCCAGATTGGTGAAGTAAGTACGTAGGTATTCATTCATGTGCCTCTAACTACCACATCTTACAAAACAAAACGTGGGAAGTTTAATGCCAGATACCTACCCCCTGAATATATAAACCTATCACTAGTGATATCTACGGCACATTTATTAGTTAGTTTACCAATAAGGAATCAACTGGAATTTTAAATTGGATGTTATATTTCACATATATGTTGCTCTGCGTCTTGATGTCCTGTAAACCTCGAGTCCTCCCAAACAGCTAAAGGGAGTGATGGAGTGAGCCAGGCTTTTACTAGTTCCGAATTGAACCTCTCAACCAGGCCTACTACTACTTCTAAAGGGTCACTACTAATCCCTTCAAACAAGAGATAGTTGCCGAAAAGAAAACATCTCGAGGAGTTTTGTCACTTAACTACTAGAGTCTAAAAGCCGGTGAGTGGGTAGTGTCGACGACGTAGACAGAATTACTTGCTCTTAATTCTGACCCGAATGTCTTAGGAGGTAGACAAACACGAAATCAAGCCAGCCCATTTATATAACATTTTGTAAAACTCTATAGTTTTCATTGCCAAATGGCTGATGTTTAAGCGGCGGGTAACCCGTATCATCAAGCTATCATAAGCCTATACCTCATCGTACTGCTAACCCCTTAAGAGCAAATTCTATTCTATCATAAAGAGTCTATTGTAGATAAAAATAGACAAAGATTTTTAGATATAAGCTCAAAATTTAAAGTCCTAAAAGATGATTAACCGCGCCATACATGTACCGGGTCTTCTACTAATGGCTTGTGAATCGTAAGATAATAACTCGTACTGAAAAACTATATTTCTGTCACGGAACAGAACTGCAGCACTATACTGTTATAGTACTACCGAAGTACAGTATTAACAAGCTAGGTTCCTTGATATCTGCAGTTGCTTATATGCTTACGGTTGAGACTGTAATAATTTCTAGGCATCAGCAACTCGAAGTGACTCTGCTAACGAACAGCGCGGCTTGCTATTCAACTTTATAACTAGTTATATTTAGGGAAATGCAGTAGGATACTGAGTCTTTACTCGTTTGCTCCGATAAGTGGTCAATTTCAGCCGCATGACCGACGACCTATCAAAGCTAAAGCTCTTCGATGTGTTTGATCTTAATTGCGAGGTGTTATTACACCACCTTTGCAGAACAAAGAACCACACTGGGTATTATATACATATATATATATACAACTAATGCTAGCCCATAGAGGTAGTTCAGACGCGTTTATGCAACGCCTTAGTCAGCTCCTCAACTATATGGCGGCAGTAGGTGATGGTATTGGTACCTTGTGAGTAAGTCTTTGACCACAGTCCTCACTGAAAGGCTTATTGAGACGTTTGTTAAAATAATGCTACAAACCCCGAAGACTATTATGTCCAGGTCGCGAAAGGACAACTAGATGCGAGGCATATTCACCTAATATGCTGATCGAACGAGTCCTGACATTGGAAGTATGGGAGCTAATGACGGACCGCGATTCTTTGCCCGAATACGCTGCTGCGAAGGCTTGCAATGACACGAGAAGCGAGACTTCACTGGCTGGAAATTTCATCCGAGGATCCAGACAGCTTGGAACTTGCAGCATGAAAACTAGGAATTCGAATCTATCGCATGTAGTGGGAGGGAGACTGATACTAGATTCCTGGTGTCCATATAGTAGCACTGAAAAGTAGTAGTAACTTGGCCTCCCGATACACGAGCACCATATACAGATGATATTCATGCTCACCAAAGCAAAGCGCACTGCTACAGGCGCACGATCTCTGCTAATTACTGCGAGCAATGGCTGGAACTAAAACTCTCCTAATAATAATAAATGATGGCTAGGCCTTGCTCAACGATTATCTCTGAAAGGAAAACGGTAGCTCTCGGGTGACATGCGGCAATTACCTAGTGTTTGTCGGGCGAAGAAGCAGCTTGATGACGATTGCGTCGCTTTGCACTTCCTGAGCCGACATATACAAGCCGAAGTAATTACGATACATGGTTGGCTGAGTGCCTACATGTACATATAGCATATGATGATTGGCATCAAATTGAACCTTCTTAATTGAATTCTTTTATATGTACAGACATCAGCTCTGTAGGTGATGGAAGTTAAGGAAACAACTACACAGTAGGTACCTACCCTTTAAATAATGGGTCACGTGAGGTCGAGAATCTGGAAGCTGCGCGCCCCACCTAAGCTCTAATCCAGAATTTGTCGCGTCAACTCGCAACTTGCAACTTGCAAGGTCTAGCTCGCCTTAGTACTCGCGCAGCTGTGCTAGCTTAGCAGCATCAAGCACCGACTGGATACCCGTGGACCTCTCTGAGCAACGACAACCTCATTCCATTGCCTGTCACCTGTAACACCTGCAACGATTGTCCATCGCGTGTCGACCTTGGAACACCTACCGCACGGCCCTAGACAGTACGAGTATCATGACTGGGGGCTTGTACTCAC
Source organism: Xylaria polymorpha (assembly GCA_003426235.1). Lineage (NCBI taxonomy): Eukaryota > Fungi > Ascomycota > Sordariomycetes > Xylariales > Xylariaceae > Xylaria > Xylaria polymorpha. Next base: position 72,969 of record NQIM01000053.1, read on the forward strand.
ATTAGCTGAGACGCCTTCACGCAAGTTCGGCCCTCAGCCTTCGTTCCACCCGGCACCTGCCTGCTGTTTGTCTTCTGTCTTCTGTCTTCTGACCGCTGTCTGAAACTGTTACGCTATGGCTCCGACCACAACGGCGCGCATCCGTCGCACCGCGCAAAACACCCAATACACGTATGGCTGTCATCTAAGCATCTAACACTGTGGTCTGCCGGGCGAGCTCGCTGACATGAGCTGTGTAGATATAACCTCCCCCGTCGCATCCACACAGTCCATACCTATCCCGTCCTGTCTCCCCAAGGCGCCACAATCCTTATATACGGCCACGAGAATGGCGTCACGCTGGTCTGGCGGGGCGGCCGGCGGTTCAGCCCCGAGATACAGGCCGCTGCGGAGAAGGGCACTAATGGCAAACAGAACGGCCGTCCACCCCAGGATGCCGTCATGATCATCGATTCCGATGAGGAAGATGCCGCCCCGAAGGAGCCTTTCGTCGATCAGCCTCAGTTTGAAGAGGACCTGGACGACGAATGCACATACCCAGAGGTCATACAGACCCTCGACCTCGAGTTCGACACGGCCGTCTTCCACATCTCTACCCTACCTCTCACGCCCTGCCTGGCCGACGATGCTTCGTGGGAGGGGACCGACATACTCAAGGAGAAGATTATTTTTGCCGTTTCCTGTGCTACACGTGACGTGTTTCTGGTAACACTCCCGCTTGTTCCCGTGTCACCCCTGAGCAAAGCTCGTAAAGAGTTGCAGGAATCGCTCTTGGCTGGAAAGGCGGGCAATGGCAAATGGGGGGAGACGGTCACGCTGCTGGCGGGCCAACAGAGGCCCTCCAATAGCTTGGCTATGACGCTCATCAGACCAAGACCTGCGTACGATCGCAGCAAGTCGTCAGAGCGCTCAGGATCAACTAGCCGTGCCGTTCATCGCGTTGTCGTTGCAGCCCATTCTCGTGGGGCATCCGGCACGTTGCGATTATGGGATGTGCCTCTTGAAGCCACCAACAAACCCGGTTGCCAAATCGAGCCATTCCAGACCGAATATTTGTCCAAGCCTCTAACCTCTATCTCATTCAACCCGACACATTCCACACAACTCTTGTGCAATGCATCTCCCAACGCTGTGCGCATCTATGACTACAACGTGGCGTCCATGCCACCAGATGATATATCTGAGGGTCCGTTCCCTTCGCAGGGCTCCTGGCTCATCTCTCTCTATCCGCCCTTCGTCCGCCAGTCGACGACTAGGAAACCGATATTGGCCGCGGTATGGGTTGCTCGTGGTCGTGCGATATTCGTGTTACTTGCGGATGGCCAGTGGGGCATCTGGGATATTGATGGCGTATCGCCACAAGGCTCTGCTCACTTTGGTATGCCCGGCTCTGGTATCCTTGGAGATGCGATTACCAAGTTTAATATCACTGGCTACGTTGAGGGTACTAGTCCGCTGCGGAACCCTGCTTCTCAACGCGTGTCAGTGAGCGCTTCGGAATTTGTTCCTATGACACCACACTCTAGGCGTGACGCATTTTCAAGTCCGTCTGGTCCAGAGCGCCTCGCTGTAGTAAATGGAGGCGTCATCGTCACGCCATTACCAGCGAGTACCACCACAACAGCAGACGAAAGTGTCACATTATGGATTGGCAGCTCAGATCACGTATTTACAATACCTGGACTGCTTAAGTTTTGGGATGCCCAAATACGTAAAGGCGCAGGAGGTGGTGTGAACCTTTTCAGCGGAGCACAGCCCACACGCATGATCCGCTTGAATGACCTATCGGTTGGCCTGATGGGTGAGCGGTGCACCGGGGTTGGTGCCATCGTCCGTTTCTCTGAGACTGGAGGTATGAGCGCGCCCGGCAGCGAAGGCTTACCTGTTGATGTTGTTGTATGTGGCGAAAGTAGACTCGTGATAATACGAGAAAGCGAAACCACAGTCGGTGCTCGTATCGGAGGTGTGATTAGCCGCCGAAAGAGGTTGAGCGACCGCGTTCGCGATAACAGCGCCATCATCGTGCACCCAAGACCGGAGCAGCCCGGTAGTATAACCTACAATCTCTCTATTGGCCCACGAAAGAAACTAGCGCGACCGTTGTTGGCAGAAGGATACGACGAACCGACAGAGAAAGACGTGATGCAAACTGACGAAGAGAAGTTGGCAGCTCAAACACTCCCTAAACCCTCCAGTGGTTTCGCGTTCGCTGCTAACTTGAATGCTGCCGCGGACCTCAAACAGGAGGAGGACGATGAAAGGGACGTTGAGATCGAGATGCTAGACATAATGGAAATCGATCGCGAGCTGGATGCAATGGATAACGGCCGAGGAAGAGGCCGTAAGAAGGTCATGTTTGATTCGTAGCCTTGTGTCTACCAGTCGCTAGCTCCACCTCACTTGTTAGCATAAAAGCTCGGATGTGTTAGGAATGTACGATACCCCAGACTAACATTTTGGAACATTTAGGGACATGAGGGATAGTCTTTATTGAAGTACGAGCTCTACCTCGGCCACTACCAACCGACCTCCGAACTCTGATTTTCGAAGCCACCAGGTGCTTGTTTCTAAACTGGGTTTCTCCGATACCTCCTTCCGGGTCCCTTTTGAATGTACCGGTTCCCTCTGTCTCGTATTCTCTTTTCCACTTTCATTGCACAATAATCATATCCGCGCGGCCAGGTGGAGCACAAGGCGAGATCATTCCTTGCTGCTCTGTAATCCATGCGGTACATCAACGGGCCTTTGCGCCCAGCGTGTCTTATCAAGACACGTCGCCGGCGTTCCCAGGAGGGACTTTAGGGCGGGGGCTTGGGTTGGTTCGGCTTCTATGCGAATTGACCGTTTGCCCTCCCGGTATTCCTATGATCCTGTCATCTGTCCGCCTCGTTGCGGATGGGGGATCGAGACGAAACTGGGAGACGGGTTCGCCGGTACATTTATTTTTTGAACATGCTTATGTGTGTGAAGTAGCTTATAGTGAATATTGCTTCGATGTGTGATTATGTTTATCGTTGTCGAATCCATCGTATTGTGTTGTCTACACCGATGAGTAATAGCGAGGGGAAGAAGGGTCAAAATATATGATATAACTCTCTATTGCTTCGTTATACTATACGCTTGAGAGCTGACGGTACTTCACTAGGTAAAGCATAGATAGCTGAATGATGTCATGTCATACTGCCTAATAACCGAACAGCTTAAAGCAAGGGACCACGGAAGTGTTCCTATTACTTGCCTCTGTAAAAAGTACGAATTGTCAGATGATGCTATTGGGGCACACCCCACCGGGACACGAACACAATTGAATTCGTGGAAAATATTTTGCCTGCTCTACTCGTGTGAGTCCTGTGAGTCTTGTGAATCTTGTAAGTCTTGTAAGTCTTGTATGCGCTAGACGTGGTTTGCTGGCCTCAGGGGTGATCGTCACTTCGGGGTTGTTACAAGACCTGTCGACATTTGGCCAAACCACTATCGCTGCGAATAGGCAACTGTTACTATATACAATGGGACATTGGTTACAACGTAGACGGACCTCATGATAAGTGGGCATGTCCCTAAGAATTGATTCGAGGGAGTACTGAGAAGCGTCTAGAAAATGAAAGAATTCCAGCTTGATATTTCCTCTAACCTTGGCACTACCTTTCTTTGTGAATCTCGGGGACCAGAATAGTCTAGCAACACTGAGCATACCGCTGCTAATAATGACGTCGATCCTTTACCTGCGTGGCCGATTGAGCTTAGTGTGCAATCACTTATAAGAAGCTTCTCTCTAAAGAGCTGGACGTTCTCAGGCTATGGCTACAAAGACCAATAGGTTAGCCCGTATCTTGGGCGCATGAGAAAACTAGTGAATGAATAATAAAAGAATTCGTGTGGCCGTCTATAAATCTTGAATCGCTACCATCCCAACTTCTAACCCTATAAAGCGTGCCCTGCTTACTTGATCTCGATTGTGACCTTTCCAACGTGACCCTTATCCCACTGCACAATTCTCTAGTCAGCGATCTCATAATGCTACTAAGATAGTAGTCGAACAACGTACCTGATACGCATATGCCTCCTTCGCCTGCTCGAGGCTGAAGACCTTGGAATCGATTACGGGATGAATGTCATTCACTTCGATGGCGGCGACCATGTCCTCCATCTGCTGGCGGGAACCGACGTAGACACCCCGGGCAGTGCAAATGTTCGTCAGGCACTCGATGAGCGACGCTTCAACTTTCACACCGCCAAGGAAGCCAATGATGGCGATGATACCTTCGTACTTGATAGCGTTGAGACTCTGCTGCAGCGTACCGGCGCCACCGACCTCGATGACGATGTCGACACCGACGCCGCCCGTCAGCTTCTTGGCCGTCTGACCCCAGTTCTCGTCTTCCCTGTAGTTCAGCACGTGATCGGCGCCGAGCTTTCTCACGACCTCCTCCTTGTCCTTGGACGAGGTCGTCGCGATGACAGTTGCGCCGGCGGCTTTGGCGAACTGTGATGTGAAATTGCCGATGTTAGAGAGCTACGCGGAGCTTTTTTTTGATAAGGTGGTGCAACCAACTCTTACTCAACTTACCTGTAAAGCAAATAGGCTGACGCCCCCCGTGCCCTGGACGAGGACGGTATCACCCGGCTTTATAGCCTTAAGGCCATACAGTGCATTCCAGCTCGTCAGACCGGCACATGTGAGCGTGGCAGCCTCGACGTAACTGAGGTTCTTCGGCGCGCGTACGACGCCATTCTCACTGAAGACGCCATACTGGCGCAACGTGCCATCCACCACTGCAACACTCAAGAGTTAGTTATCGCCATTTGTAGACTTCATCTGTGAGGGAATCTCAAGACACTATTCGGCCCAAAGATGAAAATTTCGTGCTCTAGTTGCCGGGACAAGAAGGAAAAATGGTTCCGGGAATTTACTCACTACCGCCGACGCCGGTGCCTGCGGCCTCGATGCTCATGGGGCCGTACTGGTGTCCCTGATTGAAGAGTGTGACAACCCGGTCACCCTTCTTCCACTTGGTTACCTTGGATCCGACATCCACGATCTCGCCAGCCCCATCCGATGCCGCCACGACAGGAAATCGCGCGGGAAAGGGGTATTGACCCCGTGGGATGATCAGGTCTCGGTAGTTTAGCGAGGCGGCGTGTAGCTTGACGAGGACGTCGCTGTCGCCCACTTTCGGTACCTCGCCGTCGCCATATTGAAGCGTCTCCAGCTCCTTGCCGGTTCCGGTGACAGTCCACTGCTTTTGAGTTGAGGGGATAGACATGTTGATTTTCTCTAAGTGTATGAAGGTACGATGAGCGATGATGGCGAGATCTAGTCGTTGTTGAGGATATGATGTATTGTATTTATATAGTTCAGAGAGTGGGTAGGCGGGGTATCACAGTAGCACTAGGTAGTTATGACGATGCTTTAGCGATGGTGATGATATAATACTGTAATATCTTCATGGGACGGTACCTGGTTACCTAATAGCGAGCGCAAACTCGGGAGAACGGAGTAGCCATGGTCAAGCTTAGCTTCCGGCTATGTGTTTTCTCTAGCCGCAGCCTTCTTCGGTCCTCCGATTCTTACGTAGGTACCTAATCGATCGATCGATCGGCATAGGGAGAAAAGATAACACAGACCGAAGCACGCACCCACTGCAGATACAGTCCCATCAGATAGATGTGCGATAACTGCGGCGAATGTAAACCAACCTCGGGAGATATTGCCCATGCTGGGTCTCATCACGACTTGCCCCCTGGGGGGGTTCGACGAATGAGCTGCCACGACGGGACTCCGAAGATGGGGCAAAGAAACAGGGATAGTAGGGAGCTACAACAGTATATGCTTACTTAACTCCGAAACTCCATCTACTTTAAGACGACCGTTGTCGCGGCATAAAATTCACCCTGGGTTATTCATGTCATCATTCATATCTATTTTTCACGTAACCGGGGAAGGAGATACGCAGCCTCCGATCAGATTCCGTCGAGACCAATAGGTAGGAATAGCGTTTTCGGGGGTAAAGGTCTGATAGAGAAAAAACAGAACGTGTGTTGGGATCTGGCTTCGGCTGATCCTGCACTTGCTTGCGGCTAAATATTACCCCCCTCAATCCCGCCTCTTGTGGTAGGGAGATATCCTTTTTTTCGAAAATCGACAAGAAATTGCCGGCGGCTATGCTTGTGATTCAATATCGAGATGGCAGGTCAAGTATGCGTGCGGGCGCACAGCATCAAAGAGCTGGGATAGCCATTGGATATGACCCATGCCTACCTACGGGCGAGAAAAGCGACGCTGCTAGAACTTGCTATCGGAGGGAGTGAGTGAGTGAGTATAAGATGTTGGAGGGCAACTCAGTATGGATTGAATTGGAGCTGGATTGACGTCGTTGATTACCTCAAATGACTCTATCTTTGCCATAGGCGTACTGCGACTATGCTGAGGCCGATATTCTGCGCGTGCCTCATCCTAGGGTTTGAGGCGATCTATGTTGCAGGCCAGGAATACGACTATGTGGTAGTAGGATCGGGGCCCGGTGGTGGTCCTCTGGCAGTAGATCTCGCGAAATCTGGTAGCAGCGTTCTTTTATTAGAGGCTGGCTCCGATTTGTTAGAAGACCCGACATACTCAGAGACCTACCAAGACCTCAATTCCGCTACGTCTGCGGTCAATAACCCTAGCAGCAGATGGGACTTCTTCGTGAAACACTCTGATGACCCTGAAAGAGAGCGCCAATACAAGCATATGACATGGCGCACAGAGGATGGATCGTTCTACGTTGGACTCAATCCTCCTGAAGGGGCCGAGCAGCTTGGCATATGGTATCCAAGGGCGGCGACTTTCGGTGGCGGAGCCGTCATCGACAATGCCGTGCTCGAGCTACCCCCCGATGTGACCTGGGACCATATTGCTAATATCACAGGGGATGCGTCCTGGGCGGCTTCCGAGATGAGGAAGATTTATGAAGAGATAGAAAGCTCGCACTACGTGAAGAATGGAACGAAGGGCCACGGGTTTTCGGGCTGGCTTGAGACGAACCGCGCCAATGGTTCGTGGATAGGCGATGATGATTCGGCCGCAACTATCGTACTGAGAGCGATGCTGGGACAACTCGGGGCGCCGGGAAACATGTCGGTGGAGGACCTCAGAAACCAGCTGAACCGTGACATCAACGCGCTTGATCCGGACGGCGGCGGCGACCAGGCCACAGGGGTTTTCGGTCTCATCACCCACACCAATTCGGAGGGGCACCGGTTCAGTCCCGCGAATTACGTCCGCAGGGCGCTGGCAGAGGACCCTGATCTCCCCTTATTCGTCGAGCTCAATGCGACGTTTACTGGTATCGTCTGGGACCCTCTCTCGTTAGGCGGGCCGCCGGCCGTCATGGGTATCAATTATGTCGTGGGATCAAGTGCTTATAAAGCTGACCCGAGATATGACCCTAATCGCAACACCACAAGCCAGTTCACCTATATCGGAAAGGAGCTGAGTGAGTAATTCTCAGAACCATTTTCTTCCTGTTTGGCGGAATTCAGAGCACGAGGATTCCTTTTGGGGACAACAGATTGCCCGAAAACTTCCCGAAACCCTCGCAGATCACATTCCAAAACGGCGATACTGACTCCGAGTGTTGCAGTCATAGCGGGTGGCGCATTCAACTCGCCTCAGATTCTAAAATTAAGTGGTATTGGACCTGCAGAAGAGTTGAAAAAATACAACATCAGCTTGGTTGCTGATCTCCAGGGAGTTGGCGCTAACTTGGGCGATATCTACGAGAGCAGCGTAGTGTCACTCGTCAACAGATCGAATATAGACACAATGGGGTCGTATTCTGTCCAGTTGAAGACCTCGGTATCTGAGGGCGGGCGGGATATTGCTCTGTGGTAAGTGACGTGATTTAGGTTACCATGTCGATTATACCAAAATACTAAGTTGATGGGCGAAAATAACAGGCCGGTCCCGTATGAGTTCGAGGGCTACTGGCCAGGATATCCCGACGACCACGGCGCGAACGCGTTCACGATTGCGTTTGCCTTGAAGAACCCCCATAGTTCGCAAGGGACAGTTACTCTTCGATCTGCCGACCCCCTCGACCCGCCCGACGTCAACTTCCGCTTCTTCGAGACGGGGGGCGCAGACCAGGACCTGCAGGCCATGCTCGAAGCCGTGAGCTTTGTGGGAAACATGAAGACACGAATCACCAACAGCTCCGGCCTTGTCCCCATCATCGAGGAGGAGCTCAGCCCGTGCCCGTCCACTAGTCGGACGTGTACCGGTGCGGGGGGGAGTCAAAGACGACGCTGAAGACGCAGGTCTACTCGCGCCACGCGACGGGGACCTGCGCCATCGGCAACACGGCGTCGGACCCGACGGCGGTGCTCGATTCCGAATTCCGCGTCAAGGGCGTGGATCGGCTGAGGATCGTGGATGCTTCCGTGTTCCCCAAACCACCTGGGGCGTTCCCCATACTGCCGACGTTTATGGTCTCGAGGAAGGCGGCGAAAGCTATACTCCGGAGCGGTTGGAAAAAACGAAAATGCAATGGCTACGTACACGACGTTTTCCTAGGCGGAGGTCGTGAATCGCTGCCATGTGCTTGATGGCGCATTTGAGGAACTGGATAGCATTATACTTAGCTACGTACGTACCTACGTCGGCTGTCAATATTAGTATTTAAATTGCCACCTCCTAGTGCCTCTACACACCACAGAGACGATTATATCGAGTGGCGACAATGAATATAGAATGACCGCGGATCTGTTCTTGGCTACTCAACAGGTAGTGCCCTACCTCTTGCAGACCACGAATATACTGGGGGGGAATCGGTGAAATGCTCCACCATAGTAGCAAAATAATCTCGGGAGCCTGTGCATATTGCTCATGCCATTAGTTGTGTGTGTGTGTGTCCTGGCTGCGTGTGCATTCGTGTTTTTCTATCACCGATAGCCTGTGCTTGCTTCACTTGGTGGTTTTCTAGTTGCCCCGAAAAGATGTACTGAAATGTGGGATCCAGATAGGCGCGTTCGTGCTGGGTTAGGTAGTCGATTTGGAGCTCCTAGTTAGTTAGTGTACTCACGTAGGCGACTGTTGAATCAGTAAATTATTGATACTGTAAGTGCCCGAAGGTGAGCGCTCTCGCGAGGGTTCAATTAAGGTGATAAATATGGCTGGGGGGCTTTACATGCTGGCATTTTCGATTATTGCCACGTAGCGGGTGCTGGAAGACCTCTTTTCCCGTCGTCGCGTACGTTATCGGCTTTCGAGCGAATGCTTGCTGGCCGTTGACAGAATAATAATGACAGGGTGCATTACCTATTTCTGCTGGAGAAGGTTCATTTTTTTTGGGGGCCAAGCTAAGCTTTCGTTATGTCCATGAATCGCACCGCGCACGCGTTTTGAAATTAGCATAAAGTAGGTATTGTATCAATTTATAGGTTATTAGCTACGGTGATGCCGTCGTCGCGACCGCTCGTTTGCTGAGTAAAATATGACGATGAACATAAGAGTTTCTCACGTGTTGCTTTACTGCATCGAAGCTTGAAATCTTACGACATTACTAAAAATAGCTATTCTGCTTACTAGAGTTGCTGGAGCCCCAATACCTACTGCACTGAGGCTGACGGACGTCCAAAAGCGGAAAGGCTCCCTGTCCCCTTTTTCCTACTTAGTCCTCATTCTCACCTTAATCAGGATTGCTTCATCAGGACAGATCTCTCTATACCCATATGCGAGGGATAGTCGACTCGCTTAAGAACTAATAACTGCGTGGCGGCTTCATTCAACGAGGGAATCGTTTCGTACGAGCGTCAGCCAAGAGAGATCACAAGCTCATTCCTATTGACACTCCCATCTCATCTCATCGTATCACGAGGCGCAACGATGGGTGTCTTCCGCAAGCTGGGCCTCGTGCTCCTTCTTCCCTTACTCTTCTTCGGCTTCCGGACGGTATACAACCAGTACTTACTGGTCTCATTAACATATACCGTTGACCCGTTATCACCTGACGATCTTGTCTTCCAGTCGGAGCTTTACACGACTTTATTCAACCACACAAAATGGGCCAAGGTTGATACCTTCGCAGTGGGCGTCGGCATTCCTTTCGCATCGGTTCCGAAAAGCTTACGCGACGAGGAGAGATTTGCAGCTGAAGTTTTCAAACAGCTCTGGGACCAGAGATGTACGTACGCCCCCTTTCCCGCCAGACTTGATCGATGATGATCTGAGATTCGCTAATGCCGGTACCAGTGACAACGCAGTTTAACAGAAAACCCGTGCAGACATTGCCAAAAATGGGCGACGGTAGTGTCAGTGATGCCATCGCCGCCCAGGTTGTTAGCGTGGGGGAGAAGGACATGTCCGTCGCCCTCGTTAGCCGGCCCAAGAAGAATCAGCTGCCGATGGGCTTCGAGCACATCATGGTTAAGTTCGATATGGAGAACAAAGTCGCCATGGCCATGATCAGATACATCTGGCATACCAGGACGGCGACGCCGTCGAGCTGGCGCAAATCCCTGGCGCGCTGGTCCCAGATCAACGGGCGTCGGCAATGGTTGTTGCATACGGCCAACATAATTGCCGAGCAAGGGAAGAACCGGCCGGTGAAGTTGGAGCTGTAAGATAGATTGAATTTATATACCTGGGATAGGGTTAACGGCCTTGAAATTACTGTTGTAATATGTGTAACAAGAGATCGATAGACAGCTTGACTTTGGTGGAGCATTAGGGAAGGTCAACAAAAGCACTACTGAATCGAAAGATACGATGCATTTTCGTATTATTTACTTGAAACATTATTATCGACCCTAGTCTATCTACCTACTTTCGAAAGATAATTGGCGTCTAGCCGCCTAGCTGGGGAGACACCGTGCGTTCCCTCCAATCCCACATTGTCCCGAGAGAGAGGGAGAGAGAGAGAGAGAGGTCACTCAAGACTACGAATACACCATTAGTGACATCATGGTTCATATATAGTAGTTCGAAGCTTACCCTGCCGACCTTGGCCGTATGGTGGATGGCCTGACTATTGTCGGTCTGCAGGTCACCGAGAAGTATGTCTCGGATCATCCCGCATTTATCCAACCTAGGCACGAGACTAGCGCACGTGCCGTCTCTCAACACTGCTTCAGCACAAGCCCTACTACGCTCAGCTACGTTCAACTCGTAATCCTCAGTTTTATTATTCTTCGAAGATCATAACGACATAAATTGATAGTACAACTCTTGATAACATACCTATCAGCTAAACTCCCCCATCTTTCGGCAAATTTAATCACGTTCGCCGTTCCGGCCTTCGCTGGAATAACTTGGCTGATACCCTCATAGAGTGTGAATTGGCTCACATAATCATATTTAGCATCTATATCTTACGATGCTTAAACTACGGTACCTACACAAAAGTCTCTCACTTCTTGAGCAGGGTACATGGGGGTTATAATTTGAACGAGTCACATCCATTCATCCGAATCATCTGGTCTCGGTCTCTTATACTTGAATTGATCTAAATAGTCAGGTTGCGAAGGCGGTGTTATGGGTTCGTAGAATGGTTCGCAGAAGGCTGGGCTAGTTGCAATGAAGCTGGGTTATAGAGAGGAAATATAAATGTCGGTAGCTCTTTGATTTGAACGATATGAAAAAGCCTGATATGTGAAAGCTTGGCAATGATAACGGTGATCGGACGATGGCGGGGTGCGGTAGATAGGTAGTTAGTTTATCCTGATAGGTAGGCTATAAAGTTGAACTCACAAAGTCTCGGAAAATACCGACTTGAAATTGGTGGTGTGCTGTAGATAATCCATAGCCCCTGAATTCGAATTTCGAGTCCCAAGTCCAACTGTTCCAAGTAGGGACATCGTGAGCGCGTTAGGTAATGAACTGGGTATGGTATTCAAAATTTCGTCCCGGATTCAACTCGCGGGACTTGGCTTTGCCAGCTTTGATTTACGTAACACCCCGGACCCCGCAAAATGAATGTTCTCATGGTGATCCGACCGTTTTGTGGTACGGGCAGCAGGGGATTTGCTTATGTGACATGTTTTCATCAAGTAATATGTATGGTTGGCGGTATCAATAAGAGCAAGATCGGCGGTATTGACGCACCCCCCGATCAAGGTTACCGTCGGCCCAGGGAGCAGGATAGGGGAGGTAAGCACATGTAGTGTACAGTATCCACCTCACGCGCCCGGAATGTGAGTCGATCTGCATGCGACATGCTTCTAGAAGAATAATAAGAATAATATTATTATTATTATTCGCCGTCGCCTCGGAAAGGGTTTTCTCGTCAATTGAGTACCTAACCTATTACCGACCGCGCGCGACTGGCGAGTTGTAGTCTATATAAAAGGGTAACAATATCACCGGCCGGTGGTTTTTTCTGCTTACCTGCGGGAATATAGAGTTGATTTGGGAATACGGCAGCAGGAATGGATCACGACGACGACAAGGTCGGGACGTCGTCCTTGGGGCGCCCGAGGTTGGCGTCGAGCATGAGAAGTCCTTGGAGCGCTCTGTTTCAGCGTCCGTAGGAGCTGTAGGAGAGGTAAATCTTACCCAGGGCCATCAACTCGAGCGTGGTTTGAAGAGTCGACACATCCAGTTTCTAGCTCTCGGAGGAGCGTGAGTTACCTACCAAATCCCGCATCTCATCCACAGCCATACTGTATGTTCATGCGCCCACCGGTCACTAACATGCGATTTTAATAGCATCGGAACAGGCCTATTCATCGGTAGCGGGCAGATTCTCGCGACTGTCGGGCCGGCGCCGCTGTTTATGGCCTACTTGATAATGATGCTGGTCGTTTGGGTTGTGATGAATGATTTGGCCGAGATGGTGACTTATCTGCCGATGAAGGGCATTTCGATCCCGTACTTCGTCGGCCGCTTTGTTGAGCCCAGTCTCGCCTTCGCCACCGGATGGAACTACTGGTACGCCTACGCGATTCTCGTTGCCGCCGAATGCACCGCGGGCGCAATCATCATACAGTATTGGACACACTCTGTGCATGTCGCGGTCTGGATTACTATCCAGCTCCTCGTCATCCTATTTCTCAATATCGTCGCCGTGTCCTGGTTTGGCGAGTAAGTTTCGTTGGCGCTGAGTCTCGCTCATATCGACCACTAACTTGTAATTTTAGAGCCGAGTTCTGGTTCGCCAGCGTGAAGCTGATCACAATTATCGGTCTCATCATCTTAGGTATCGTCTTGTTCTTCGGCGGCGGCCCGACTCACGATCCGTTGTATTTCAAGAACTGGCAGGACCCCCCCGGCGCCTTCGTCCCGTACCTCACCGGAGACAGCTTTGGAAGATTCCTCGCATTTTGGACAGCGTTTGCTCGCGCGGGTTTTTCCTTTATTACGTCGCCCGAATTAATCGCCCTTTCCGCCGGCGAAACCGTGGCGCCACGCCGCAACATCCCAAAGGCCGCTCGGCGATTCGTCTGGCGTCTTGCCGGTTTCTATGGGCTCGGCTCCTTGGTTATCGGTGTCCTCGTGCCCAATGATAACGACCAACTTCTCAGCGGGGACTCGAATGCGTCGGCAAGTCCCTTCGTGATCGGCATTCAGAGGGCTGGAATCCCGGTGCTCAACCACCTAATAAACGCCGCCGTCTTGACGTCGGCATGGTCGGCCGGCAATGCCTTCTGCTTCTCTGGCTCCCGCGTGCTCTACTCCATGGCACTTAACGGTCAGGCTCCGAAGGTGTTCACCCTTACGAGCAAGCGTGGTGTTCCTTACGTTGCCGTGCTTTTTACGATCGCAATTGGCTCCCTAGCGTACTTGAATGTATCAAGCACGGGTGCTGCGGCCTTCCAATGGTTCTCTAACCTCTCCACAATTTCCGGCTTCATTGCTTGGATTGTCGTCATGATCACGTATATCCGGTTCCGCAAGGCAATGGAATACCACGGCATGCTTAAGGTGCTTCCTTTTAAAACACCATTACAACCTTATGCGACCTACGTCACGCTGTTCGTGATTTCCCTCCTAACCTTGACCAACGGATTCCAGGTCTTTGTTCCTAAGAATTGGTCAGCGTCCAATTTCCTGGCTGCCTATATAACCATCCCAATCTTCTTGGTTCTCTACTTTGGCCACAAGATATGGTTTAGAACACCATTCGCAATCAAGACTGAGGATGTGGACGTAATGACTGGAAAGAAGGAGATGGACGAGTTAGAGGCAATGGACCAGCCACCAATCCCTCGTAATTGGATTGAGAAGGTATGGTTTTGGCTCGCCTAATAGAGTATGCGACTGCGCTGGGAACCTAGAATTAGAGCTATCAAAATCACATGTTTCTACCACTGTTTCTCCTGTGATAACAACTGTGCAGTCGAATCCCCACTGATGGGCTGAATAGACCAAACCCACCTAGGACTAAGTAGCCGGTCCCTGGGTTAGCCTCATTGCGAAGAGTCGATTACAGGATAGAGAAACTGAATCCCCGTGAACTGTGAGCGTGTGAACCCACAAGATCCCAAACTCATATAATATTCAGCTTCTCTATTCCAGAAAGGCGAATCGTTCGTAGTAAGCGCACCTTATCCGAATAGTCACATCGTGACTAACCACTATATGTATGAACAGGTGAGTCTGCGTGCGATTCAGCTAATAGTTGATAAATTTTGGGTCTAGTCTCGGCGTGGAAGCTCCTGGGAGCCTAGCGAGACAGTGTGTTTCTGTCAGATTTAAGGGGTGGAAATAATGGCCCCATTGAGTGGATTTTCTACCCACACCTATTTAATATAGCGTGTATAAACGCGAAAATATAACTTTATATATAATTAATTTAATTAATTATTAATTAATTAGAATTGTTTAATTTTAATAATTAAAAATTTTATATATTTAATATTATTATTAAAGTTAGATTAAGCAATTATTATAGCAATAATAACTTTATTAATTAATATAACTTAATCCCATTAAGCCAAGGACAGGTAAAACCCCCACCTAAAAAATATAGTACATTTATATCATAAAATCATAAAATACTAAAAGCACTACTACATAGAATTTAAATTTANAAAAAAATAAAAAGCTATTTAATTACTAAAAAATAACTATTATTTATATTTTTACGGTTTAGTTTTAATAAATAAAATAAATAGAACAATAAAAAATATAAAAAACTAACCTAAATTATAATATATTTAAAGTAAGTTTTAAATATAATAGGTCTATTACTATTAATTAATTTTTAATAAATAGTAGAATATTATAAAAATTAGTTGTTATGTTTTAAAAAGGTAAAAAAGGGGATTAATAAGTTAGTTATATATTTATAATTTTTTTATAATATTTACTAATTAATTTTTTAACTTAAATATTAGACCAAAAAAAGCTATAGATATAAGGATTTGAAAATATATAATAACTAATATATATTTAGTAGCGGTAGCCCGGATAAAAATCGGGTAGCTATACCTTTAGGTTTTTAAAACAGCTTTTAAAACAAGCTCCTAAAACATATCATAGAGCTAAGATCGTACTAAAATAGGAAATTATTAGCTCCAGCAGTTAAGTTCATCCGGGGCACTATTTTCCACTGCCGGAAAGCGAGCCGGTTAGCGTCCATCGTGGCCCCTTCGCCCGCACCGCCTGCGATATAGTTGTACGCATCTTCGCGCATAGCTTTCTTGGCCTGTAACCTCAGTTTATTAGGGTCCGTAGTAACCGTTGGACGGATGCCGTGAAGAATGCCCTGTGCATAAATCTCGTTTTGGTAGTTCCCGAAGGGCTGCGGGATAGCTTTTTCATTATCCCCCATTGTCACCGAGGGAGAAGAGATGGGCTGTCAACGGCTGAGCTTTCTGGCCCGAGATTTCTTCTAGCTGAGCGAGCTGTGGGATTATCCAAAGAGGCCGAGGCCGAGGCCGCCTCACTTTATATGAAGACTCAAACTACGACAAGAGACTAGATCTAATAGAGTGGAATGGGTGGCGTTTCCCTTGGTTACGTAGCATCGGCGAAGGGCCCGTGGGGCGATCTATACATATACTACTGTATACATAAATCTCGATCATTTGGTTCATGGGAGATGGCCGTGGTTGTAATCGGCTATGGGGGAGATACCAACAGTAGAGCAAACGAGTCATAGCAGCAATCTAGGTAACCGACCGCATTAGTCGTGCATGTATCCTGTATCCCCCCTTCGGATCTAGGATGTCGAGATAAAACCACCAATAATGTGCGTTGAAATGAGACCGGATCACAACTACTAGATTGTGTCTGGGGAGTCATCTAAACGGTTAGTCTATTGGGAACCACGATGGCTTCCCAGGATATCACGAGAGCAATATCAAGATGGCGGAATTTGTGCTTCCTATTCGAACCTAGGTGCGCAGTCTAGTTCAAAAAGGTAGAGCTCTGATTCGGACTTATTAGGGTACCTAGCTTAAGCCCCGATACCGGCACCCTCGCCTCAAGTACGACGGTACATAATGTTTAGTAGCTTCCAGGTTGTATAAACATGGTCCTCGGCGGACGAGCGATCTCATTCGATGAGCATACGAGGTGGTTAAAGTAACCTTGGAACACTTAATTCAGGCAAGCAGCAGCGGAAGTTTTCCGTAGTAATTTCCAGTGTCCTGGTTAAGAATTCACCTTGGCACGTTCGGCTGGAATACCTAGCCCGCAGCCGCAGCTTTAGTCTAACCTAGGTACATAGACCTAGACGGGATAGTTCACCTGGGCAGACAAACCTGCCTGAAGTGGCGTATGTAGGTACCTACCTACCTTCATTAGCGCCAGGGGGGGGGGGGGTTATTGGAAACGATCACCAAGACGGTCACGGATTTTGAAAATGGTCTCCGGATTTTAGAAATGGTCTCCGCTGTATAATATTCTCTTGATAATCATATTGCCGATATAATCTCTAATTTTAAAACTAATTTCTATAACAAACAGTTATAAACAAATCTAATATACCAAAAAATAATTTGTTTATTTAATTGTTCCTTTTTTTAGTACTTAAATAAACATTTGCTTATTATAGTTTATGGTTATATAGTTATAGTTATATAGTTATGCACGTATATATGTAAATACGTCTACGTATGTGGAGGAATAGGTGTAGGTATACTACCTATGTAAACAAGGGGGGGTCTTGGAGGGACAAAATAGGGGGAGGGTTACGGCTCCGCCAAGGCACATACTTGCTACAAATTAGCGATGGCGATTTCATTTTTTATCAATTTTTGGTCAATACGCCGTATACTGTGTTCTATCAATAAAAGCGTTCCTCCATCAAAACTTGTGTCTACTGAGTCTGTTGGATGCGTAAGGTCGCCTACCTTACCTACTCAGTACGTACGCAGATAGGGGCTCGTTTTACAGTAAGTGCTGGCTCGTTTAAGTGCTGGCTCGTTTAAGTGCTACCTAGGTACCCATGTTCCCCGTTCGCCCGCTATGTGCAGTTGACGTGCCAAGTGTACCTAGTGTACCGTACAAGGACATGGGTGGTCTCGCTGACCGCCAGCACGCATTGTCCACAGTGCATGCAACGCTAACGTGGGTTCTCCAGGTACCCTTGAAGAAGTGCCATGCAGCTCCCCCACCATGACCGCAGGTGGGTCGATTAGTTCGATGCTATAAGATGACAACAACGCCACTACCCGGCTGATTTCCTGACACTTACACGTACATACGTAAGTTACATACTTACATACTTACACATATACTGTGTGTATACGTACGCCTTCAGCCACTCCCCCATGCAGAACGTGAATGGGAATATGCACCGGTTCACCGGTCCAAACCAACTCTTAAGTCCGCGTTTCCTATTTAATGCAAAGCCATGCAGCAGCGGACTTGACCGGACTTAGTCACTCTTAAGTCCGCATGTCCTTGTCGTATGTGTAGCCCAACTGTCGTAATAGGATACGAATATGCAGTAGATATTACCGGTACCGTATGAATTGCCCTGTGCTGAGTAGGGTAGGACGGGACGTCAGAGCGTGGACTGCCAAGGGCATCAGTGTAATGGGCATTACTTATCCATCTGACCAAGTACCTAGTGTACGTAAGATAGTAATTATACACCAATGCTGTGTATACTAGTATAGTTCCATATTCATCGTCTGTAAGATGGAGTAGGTACAATACTGTAGAATCATCTTTGGGCAATCGACCTATTATACCTCCGAGGACGGCTAGATCTACCATCTCAAAATATCGTAGAAGCCCCCGAACTGGAGTTGGAGAAAACGTACAGTTTTCTGCTTTGGTGTATATAGCTTGTAAATAACCGTGAAAGAATGTAAATAAAGTAATTACTCCCAATAGAGAATACTTGAAAATTCGAAGATACTTTTGAGAAAAAGGACTACTTTCAGAGAGAGACATCTTTAATTGATATGGAGTCGCTAGAGGGAGCAAGCCATGTCCCATATGGCCGTCGACTAATACCGCATGTTATTGACGAGATTGCACATGAGGAGCCGCAACGCGAGGCCTTTCAAATCCCAATATCTGCTGAACCTAAGGATGGATGGGCAAGTATTACTTTTAAGAGCTACGCAAATGCCATTGATCGGTGTGCCCACAAGATTGTTGAGATATGCGGAAGAGCCCCCGAGCACAAGTTCCCAACCATTGCGTATATCGGGCCACAGGATGCGCGCTATGTGGTGTTAATGGTGGCTGCTATCAAGGTCGGATGGCAAGTATGTTTACTCGATATCTTTGTGCTCAAATACGTCTCATATGTATGCTGAATCAAATAAAATAGGCGCTGTACATATCTCCTAGAAACTCTCAGGAAGGTCAGATAAATCTTTTCGAGAAGACAGACTGTCGAGTACTTTGGTTTCCATCGTCTTTTCGCAAGATGGTGCAGCCCTGGTTGGAAGAGAGACACATGGAGACTTTCGAGGTCGATTCACTCGAGTCTTGGTTCTCGATGGTAGAGGTGCCCCATGTCCCTTTCAATCGAACCTTTGAGCAAGCCGAGTGGGAACCACTGTGTGTTCTTCACACCAGTGGGAGCACTGGGCTCCCAAAGCCTATTTTTGTTGTACAGGTGCGCCCCCAGAATCTCATCCATGCAACGTTGAATCCAGGTTGTTGATATGATGTTCAAAGGGGATGCTTGCTATTTCAGATGCTTACCATATCCACCGCGTCTGGAATGGATACACACACTGGATACCGGCTTGGACGGAGAGAGCAAAACGACACTTTCTGCCAGTAAGTATAGGGGTGAGGAAAATTGGTGGATATCACAAGTTAATAATACTATAGATGCCACTTTTCCATGCCGCAGCTCTATACACATTTATTTTTATCTCTATTTACTTCGCAACTCCCACCTGCTTCGCAATACCCGACACTGCGTTATCCGCAGACTTTGTGATTGAATGTTTGATGAATATGGATGCTGAGTCCGCGGTTCTTCCTCCCTCGATCCTCGAGGACATAAGTCAGAGCGAGGAAGGCATGGCCGTCTTGAAAAATCTGAATATGGTTGCATTTGGAGGCGGTAAGCATAACTGATCTCTACAGAGATGTTTACTCCTAGTTTCTTACTTTGCTTTAGGTAACCTTGCT
Source organism: Xylaria polymorpha (assembly GCA_003426235.1). NCBI lineage: Eukaryota > Fungi > Ascomycota > Sordariomycetes > Xylariales > Xylariaceae > Xylaria > Xylaria polymorpha. The sequence continues at coordinate 92,500 of NQIM01000053.1, forward strand.
CGAGAAACCGGTGATAGACTGGTAAGAAATGGAATAGTTCTAAGTAATATAGTATCTTCAACTGAGTGAGCAGAGGCTATCAATATCCAACTTATAGTTCTTATTTTAACCAGCAGCCAGGTTTTCTCCATACCCCCTCTATTTCCAGTCGCAACCGGATCTATGGCAGTACTTCATTATAAATCGCGAGCTGTTCGGCGTGGACTGGAGGAAAACGGATGGTGACGCTTGCGAGCTAGTCATCGTGCGCAAAGATAAAACACCCGGCCTCCAAGGCTTTTTCTACACGTTCCCGGACTTGAATGAGTATAGTACGAATGATCTGTTCGTACCCCATCCATCACTACCAGACCATTGGGCCTATCACGGCCGTGCCGATAACGTCATCGTTTTCTCAAACGGTGAAAAGCTAAATCCTATCACTATCGAGGGTATTGTCCAAGATCATCCTCGAGTGAAAGGCGCGATAGTCGTAGGGTCTAACAAGTTCCAGCCCGCCCTTCTACTAGAACCCTTCACTCACCCCAAGAATCAAGAGGAAGAGCGCGCCCTAATTGACGACGTGTGGCCCTTGATTGAGAAAGCTAACAGCGAGACGGTTGCCCACGGTCAGATTATCCGGGACCTTGTGGCCATCGCGGATCAGGAAAAGCCTTTCCTGAGAACCGGGAAGGGTACGATTCAACGTGCAGCGACATTGAGCCGGTATAATGATGATATTGATCGCCTATATGGGATGTTGGGGGACATCACCCATCTCGAAGTGCCAAAACTCGATGTAAAGTCAGAGGAATCCTTGTCACAGTCAATTATCGAAACCCTTGACTTGCTTGCACGGAAGCCAGAACTCGAACCAGAGACCAACTTCTTTGCAGCAGGTATTGACTCTTTACAAGTCATCAATGTGTCAAGGTTACTCCGGGCTGGTTTGGCTGCTGCTGGTTATGCTACTGAGCTGCCACCGCGAATTGTATACAACAACCCGACACCGCGCCGACTGGCGACCTACATACTGCACACAATTATACGCGGAGGAGCTGAAATTGACACAGACAGAGAGGGTGACGAGCGCGAAGCATCAAAGCTGCTCTACGAGAGATACACCCAGCAACTCATTCAAGGACAGCCAGGACGTCCAAATGCCTCTGACGAGGGCCAAACCGTTCTCCTCACAGGATCTACTGGAGCGCTGGGCTCTTACCTGCTAGATCAGCTTGTGCGAAGTCCTGCCGTCGCAAGAGTTGTCTGTCTTAATCGAGGCGAGGACGGCGGAGTTGAAAGACAAGCCAAAGCAATGAAAGAGCGAGATCTAGTGCAAGACTACTCCCAGAAGGCCGAATTCTATCACGCCGACTTATCCCGCGGCGATTTCGGCCTCCCCAAATATGTGTACGAGAATTTGTCAAGAGAGGCGGACCGCGTGATTCATAATGCGTGGTCGGTTAACTTCAACATTTCAACCGAAACCTTCGAGCCTCATATCACAGGCGTGCGCAACTTGGCGGATTTCGCTGCCCGGGCCAGAAAACGCGTCGCCGTCGTTTTTTATCTCGTCCGTTTCGACGGCAGATCGGTGGGATACAAGCAAAGGGCCTGTCCCCGAGGAAAGATTAGAAGATTGGGACCTGCCCGGCAACGGATATGGCCGTAGCAAAATGATCGGTAGCATGGTCCTCGAAGACGCAGGGAAGGTAGGCGACTTTCCTACGGCGTCTATTCGCGTGGGCCAGATTGCCGGCCCAGAGTCGAACGCAGGTGCCTGGGCGCCCCAGGAATGGCTTCCTAGCATCGTTGCTAGCAGTCTATATATGTCCGCCTTGCCCAAAGAACTAGGAAGAGCGGATCGAGTCGACTGGGTCCCGATCGAGCGTATCGCCAAATTGGTGCTAGACGTTTCGGGGGCCGGGAACCAGCGCGTTGGCTCGGCGGAGATCAACGGATATTTCCACGGCGTCAATCCATCAGTGAGTTATTGGAGAGATCTGGCTCCGGCTGTTCAGCAGTTCTATGCTGGGCGGATCAAGGAGTTGGTAAGCTTCAAAGACTGGGTAGCGAGATTGGAGAAGAGCCAGGTAGTCGATGCTAATCCGGGGGTTAAGCTCGTGGATACGTACCGCGCAATGTCTGATGATTCAGAGGCCGAGCCTGTCATCTTCGGGATGCAACGTGCGGCCTCTGTGAGTCTGGCCATCAGGGAGGCCCCGCCTATCACACCGCAGTTGATGAAGCACTGGTGCACGCAGTGGCAATTCTAGAGTAGTTTTGGTAGTACTATATTGGCATTTCTGAAAATACCGAGCTATTGGAACTGAAGCTAATATGCCTTTTACTATATTGTGTAGGATGATCCTCATGGGATGCAGATCTTCGGAGAGACTCGGGAAATAAAGGTAGTTACCTAGTTAGTAATTATGGCGCGGACAATGAACTGGTCACTCCAACCGAGCGAAACCCGGTATTGATACAATCAACTTTTTGTTCTAGGTAAAAGAGACACTCATTGCCTCCTAAAGTACTTTGTAGATCAAGGGAAAGTGGATCGAGATTGTAGAAGATATTTTAATGTTCTGTGAGTTTAAACTGCGGTTCGCATTTACAATAATACCTTGTTGAAAGCTTAATTCTGCTAGAAAGCCTTCATACTGAAGCAGTACATGTGACACTAGGTAGGGGGTAGGGATCGCCTTCACGGCACACTTGTACAGCAGATCATCGCGTTTTCATTTTATTTTAGCGGTGAATATACTACTACGTTCCTTTCGATCAAGGCGTTCCTCAACAGCTTTAGTGATTCTAGTTTAATTCGGATGCGTAATATCAGATTACGTCCATTCCTCAGCCCTAATACCTAACGACGCTAACCCGGCCTGAGTCAATACATGAGTGGTATGGGCGTGTAGTTACTATTCCTCCCTCGTATCTACGAAGCACGACTCCTTATGCTCTTCCCCAATCCGCCCACCTGCAATGTCAGCGTTCTCCAGAAACTGTCTGACTATCTTCTCGTCTTCGTTCGTGAGCTGTACGTTGAGAGCGCCCCAGTTCTCTTCAAGGTACTTGATCTTCTTGGTACCCGGAATGGGAAAGATGTCATTCCCCTGTTTTAACAACCAAGCGATCGCTAACTGGGCCGCGGTGCACCCTTTCGTATCAGCTAGCGCTTTGAATTGACCTACCGGCTTCGCATTGGCTTCCAAATTTGCACCGGTAAATCGCGGCAAGTATGAACCGCGCATGTCGCCCTCTCCAGAAACAGACTCAGCAGAAGTATAGGCGCCCGTGAGTAAACCTCGTCCCAGGGGAGAGTAAGCGAAAACAGCGACGCCTAGTTCGCGGCAGGCCTTGAGCAGGTCTGTCCCCTCCGCCCCCTCGATGTCTAGATCAAATGGCGAGTATTCTATCTGGACGGCATCGACATGGGCGATCTTACAAGCACGTCGCAGCGTACTTGAACTGATCTCAGATAGACCGATGTGCTTGATTTTCCCCTCACTTGTCGTCATCATTAGATTTGTCTTTGCCCATGTTGATAACAAGTAAACTTACGCCTTCAACTCAGCTAAACCCCGCATAGTGTCTTCAATCGGAGTGTCAGGGTTAGCTCGGTGCATATAGTAAAGGTCAATGCTGTCGACACCGAGGGCTTTCAGGCTCTCTGCGCATGCCTTCTTGCAATATGCTGCGGAGCTATCAATGGCGCCCCATCCGCCTCCCTTCACGAATCCGAATTTGGTCGAAAGGAAAATCTGACTACGTTTTCCAGTTCGCCTGAACCATTTCCCTAACAACTCTTCATTGTCGCCATAAAAGCTACATTATTATGACTGTCAGGGATCGTGGAACGCAAAAATCAATAACAAGTATTACTTACTCGGAGCTATCCCAATTAGTCACGCCTAGTTCAACGGCGCGGTCAAGTACGGCGAATCGCTCTTCGTCGCTTGGTGCTTTCCCGTACATGACGGACATGCCCATCAAACCGAGGCCCAGTGCAGGGATCATTGGCCCATTCTTGCCGAGTTGATGCAGAGGTACGTTGCTGTTCGACATGGTGAGACTATGAGGTGTTGCCTGTGTTCTCGCTTTGCACTTGTTACGATTCGGTGTCAATGGAGAGGTAAATCAAGTATCTAAGTGACGTTTTCTATTGCACGGTCTTTTGAAACGTACAAACGACGACTGAGCGGAGATGTGGCGATTTCGTCCCCCGGGATTAGGGGATAAAGAGTCAGGAGATAACCGCAAACGTCAAGTCTCCGGTGATAATTACTCAAGTCGGCCGAGGTACATGTCGCGTCGCATTGGCTAGACCATCATTCTCCAAATTTGCTGTGTTATCTGACATGATGCGTGGGCTATGACTACAGAAGAGATGGGACATTACATTAACAATTGCATTATGTATGTGTATATGTGGTAAGGGATGGCATGCATGACGGAGTGGAAGATGTTGACTGCGCTCGGTTATTATCCCCTGAACGTCGAAGACCCTAAGCCCACCGTTGCTTATTCTCAGTGCCTCCAGCTTTCGAACTACTATAGACTTATGCATCTTAGGTATAATTTACAAAACTCAATTGGTTAGCAAACGCGGTAATTAATTTCATGTGAGAAAAGAAATATCTGCTTTATCTATTGCAGCTGTGAATTGCAAGGGGACAGGAAAACTACAGGGTCTAGAAAAGAAAGTGCATGAATGATTGTCGTTTGGCGGTTATCTAGGGTGAGGCACACTCCCAACAAGACTGATGCGCTGAGCAAGAGATCGCTGCACCGGGACTTTCATGTCATGTCAGGCCTCCGACATTATTGTCAAGCAAGGAACATCATGCGCAATCAGTATGAAAACAATCGAGTCCATTATCGAGATAATTTGCCCTGATGAGCGTCGTCTCCCTCCACCACCAGGCGTGAAAAGGATAATAAAGATGCCTTCATCCTCATATATATCATATCATCTTGAGCTCATCAAAATTTACAAGGCATCAACCATCGCATATATCATCATTATCCACTCTCCAGCGTCGCAATTATGGCTTCATACAGATCCCTACCTGACCTTGGTGGTCTTATTCAGTCCCGCGCCAATGATATTCAGGACTTAGTCAAAGCTGCTGGGGCGCCACTACCATCTTTTGACCGAGGAACAGCTTATAAATCACTTCCGTATACCGAGGAGATAGAAGGCAAGAGAGCCGAGTTACTCGAGGCCCTTGATGAGCTTCGCGCTCTGGTTTTAGGCCCTGCTGAGCATGTCTATACTTTGACGTATCGAGCGGTAAATACGATATCCAAATGCAACTAGAGCCTTTGTATCTGAAGCTAATTTCTTTCGGATAACAGCCCGTCTGTTTTGCTACCTTTGACATTCTTTACAAGTACCGCGTCGCGCAGCATTTGCCCCTCGATGGTGCCTTATCGTACAAAGACCTAGGCGCAAGATGCGGACTTACGGAATCCGATACCCGACGATACGTTCAGTCTGCCATAGCCCTTCGAGTCTTCGAGGAATTCCCCCAGGGCATTGTTCGTCACAATGCGGCATCCGCGGCTCTAGCAACGACTATACTGCACGACTGGATCGGCTACGCGACATGGGGCCTGGGTGCTGCCTGTGCCAAGGCCGGGGATGCACTTCAACGATGGCCAGGATCTGAGGAGAGAGGAGAGAATGGATTCGCCCTCGCGAATGGGAAGGAAGGCGGTCACGACATTTTCTCCATCATTGCTAATGATCCATCGCGCGTCAAGTCGTTCGGAGACGCAATGACATTTTGCCTCGGACTTCCAAACATGTACCACACCCACTTCGTCAACCATGTGCCTTGGAGCGCAGGCACTCTTGCGACGCCGAAGGTAGTCGTAGACATCGGGGGCTCGTACGGCGCGCTGTTGCACGCGCTGTTGCGGAAGTATCCGGGGATTGAGAAAGCAATTGTCGAGGATCGCCCCGAGGTTACGGAGCAAGGCGAGAAGCAGAAACCTGCCGATGTCGCTACACGCCTCGACTTCAAACCCTACGATTTCTTTACCGAACAACCCGTTAAAGGCGCCGACGTATATATCATGCGAATGATCATGCACGATTGGTCCGACAAATGCGCCGCTCAGATTCTGCAGGCCCAGATTCCTGCGCTGAAGCCAGGAGCTAGAATTTTGCTGAATGAGCGAGTTCTAATCCCACCACAACCTCAGAACCTCATAGTAGCTCGCTTCGACATGTAAGTCAGGGCCCCCAAAATGCTGTGAACTCTGAATAACATAGGCTGTTAGGGCATGCGATATCGTCATGAATACCATCTTCAACTCAAAAGAACGTACTCGAGACGACTGGGTTGCCTTGCTCAACCAAGCAGACAGCCGTTTCAAGCTCAAGTCCATTGTTACGCCGCCGCATGCCTCCCTGTCGGTGATTGAGGTCGTTTGGGACGAGCAGTAGCGACCTGCATCTCCCTACACCCTGCAACATAATTTATTGCCGAAATTGACAATTATGGGTGGTTTGATAAAGATCTCACTAGTTATATTTGTGTAGAATGTGGCAGGTTATGTTTATCTTTAAACTGAGACGTATTGTATGCTATGTTGTTGCCGTTCCCCTCTCTCTCTAGCGCCAAAACTTGAACTTTAACAGACAACGGCTAGAAATAAGGGCAAGATACTAGATATACTCGATATCTCATAGAATACATACATGTCTCCATCTGCTGTTCCGCCTCGTTGGTCGATACGACAACCTTCGGGAATTCACGCAACTGAGAATTTTGCGGAAGCTCTGTGCTGCCGAAAGCTCTTTAAGGTATCGTTCTTCTACTCTCTTAAGAATATGAATATTGACATAACTCGTATGCTATAATCGGAACAATCATTTATGAATATAGTAGATGAAAATCACCAATAGCAATGATATTAGTATTAATTATAGCTCAAATAGTGAACTAAATCGATACTCTATAGATCGCCCATTTGACGAAATAAGGATTACTCAAGATGTTCATGACTCTGTTAATCCGTAAAATAGCATCGAGCATATGAATATTCTTTCAAGATCTTATTCTTATTATACTCGACTTCATACCATGCTGTTGGACCTGAGTAACTGGTAGATGATATTCCAAATGAAAAACTATGCGCGTTCCTAGCTCGTGTCGAACCGCCTCTCAATAGTGTCAAGTTTGCTACCACACATATCGGCTCAAGTTTCCAAGCCCTCCTTCGATTTCATCCTTACTGTTGATCTCTTCCCAAGTCGACTGCCAAGCAACATTGTTACGTAACGTTCTTAATGCGCTGGTTCTTTACTAAATTGGTTACTGCAAGCTCCTAGGAATAGCCTATTTAGGTCTGGTGCCCTTAAGCATGCTTTACGCACGCATGTACTTGTTTCCTTCTTCAATCACTTCGCTGCCTGTCATAAATGGCTGCGAAATACATACTATGGGGGATCGAGTGTCGTTGTGTTGTGGATGTACCTAGCATGCCAGCAGCGATTGTAATGACATGCACGCTAAGCTAGCGTGGTCGGGTCACCTTAGTCTGACCAGGCATGTGGGCGGCCCTAAGCCCTGTCAGATTCGGTCAGAAAGATGACTGCCGAAAGGCTAGCCGCTAGCTTTAGGCTAGCGCACTGCACCTGCGGGCCGATCCGTCGCGTAGAGGAGCCACTAACCTAGTGGACACGAAGTGACGATACCTACACAATACTGTACACATCAAGAGAAGCTACCTAGGTAGGCATATCCTGTCTTTCGCGTTGCATTCCGGCTGAATCATTTTGTCTCTTCCGGCACCGGCGGTTACCAGCCGATGAGGTTTCTGGCGTGGAGCAACTGCGCTGGATCGCGGTCTCCGTTTCCACCCTAGTATGGGGTACCTGAAAGAAGAAAGACGGGGCTCTAAACATACCTAGGTAGTTAGATATATTCAATAAGACCGCTATCCGAGACACAATATGCTATTCTAATGGGGTGATCTAGTTCTATATAGCGTCAAAACTCCTCCAGGGTTTCAAGGTTCAGTTACCTCCCCCCTGCTTGCCCCATGGCTTACGGAGCAAAAGCAAAGGTCTTGTAGCAGGCCCTGAAATTTTATATGGACCCCTAGGTAGTTAAGTTACTTGTTCAAACCCTGTATTTTGTATCCGACTGACCCTCGAAATCCAAACGAATGGTACAGCTCTACTGAGCTGACGACACGCTGGGTATGCAAGATAACTACCTACCTGGGCATGCTACAGCATGCATAGACGAGAAGTTTATGAACCCGACGTGCCCGGTTCGGGCAGCTCTTACCTAAGTTAAGTTGTACGCCAGCACCGCAGTTCCCGGCCCCTCGCTGGATGTTACGTTGGATTGCGCCAGAAAGCTCATGGCTGGTAGCTCGGGGAAGGATAGTATGAACCGGCACATAATACCTTATCTCTATAAATAATAGCTCATGATAACTTACCGAAGTTCGGTGTATGTAGTCTCGCTCCTAAGAAAACTAGAGTGACCACCGATCAGCAACTCTTGCTCGAGACCTCAATCGCCTCACGGGAAGACGACGGGAAGTCAAGGGACAAGTAGCTTATATCCTCCTATCATCCAACATGGTTCAGTGCGGGTTCAACACGCTCGTGCCAGCGCTAGTTTTCAAGGTTCGTATCGCATGTCCTAAGCTAGCCTACACACGAGTGCTGACGTTGTACACATTAATTATAGCTGCGCATTTTCGCCCTCTATCAGATGGGGGACCTCCCGACCGGCGGCAGATGGTCGAACGGGAACGGGATCGGGGTTCTCACCTCGGTGCCCGGATTTAGCCCTGCGTTGAACGCGTCGTCGATACACATGGATGACTTCAACTTCGTCAACTCCGACGGCCCCTTCACTCTCGACGCCAACGGCATCATCAAGACGGACGACGGCCAATTCATTGGCGTGCACTCCAAGGGACTGTTGTCCAACACCCCCAGCGTTCGGGCCATCTTGGCTAACTCGACCGACGCCGCCCCCACGCAATGGGGCGACATCGATACTTTTACGACGTGGAGCTTCCAGGCCAGCGGCAAGTATTCGGACCTCACCACGAAGACGTTCGTAGCCAACATCCAGCTCCTGCCTAGCGACTCCGAGGACACTGTGTCGTATATCAACTATCGGATCAGCCAAGTTATACCTGGACCCAAATGTGCCGTTGGTGATGATCAAGGTGCTGAGCTATGATGGGAAGAAAATTAGATCTCTGTGTCTCCAAGACTGGTCATCGGCGCATATAGTTTGCCACACTTATTGTTTATTACTTCTGAGTCCGTAAATAAACAAAATGAAGGCCCTGGAGAAGAAGCATGTCTCAGCCTTTGCTCATCGTCCCCACCCCTGTCTCCCTGTGTCCAAATTTCGTACTCTAATAATGAGTACACGTTATGTATGGGAAGATACGTAAAATTCTCTAATGTACCTGCGAAAGTTGCTCTCATTATTTCGAAGATACTACTTTTCTCTATTAGACAAAGTAATCGGGATGTGGGGCGGGAGCGGAACTGAGGAGCATGTTGAGGGCTAGTAAGACCCATGACTTTACGAGCTTGAAACGAAAACGCATCCTTATCAGCTACACTAAATCAGCATGTACCGTGTTGGCAAAGGCTGTGTAAAATCTAGCCATGGTCAAACCAACAGATAGAATTACCGGTATTATTTCGCTTTTAGTATAATCTAATTAACCCTAGCCTGTACTCAATCTCTATTAACCTTGCAAATTCCTATCTTATTTCATTCCACACACAACTCTATTTTTTTTTGCCCCTCAGTCACTCAAATTCGCCATCGGAACTTCTTAACTTACAGACAAAGGACATGGCTTTCGCACAAAGAAGCGCTTATGTTCATAATAGTGCACTTAAAGTATCTGTTCCCTCACCCTGTCTCTCCTTTAGTCATCGTGCCGGGCATTCTTGCTCATATGGCGGATTCTACTGCCGTACTAATCGAAAGTTAGTTATCAACATAGTCCCATAGGTTTTATGTACTGACCTTATAGAAAACGAAGGGAATTGGGATGAAAAGCACGGCTATTCCACCAAGCAGAGAGTTTCCTGGGCCTATTCCTAGCGTTGAAAAGAGTTGGCGTGCCTGTTCATATTTTCTCGTTAGTCGTAGGAAAAAGAGGAGAAAAGGGGGGCCTTGCTTACGAAGAGCGGAAAGCCAGCACCAAACGAAGCTCGGAAGAGAGCGCTACCCGCAAAGATGGATGCGGCGTACTTGGGATACGAGATGCCGAGGTAGTTGAACAATGAGTTGAACAACGTTACCACTCCAATAGAGAAGAAACCCGACCCGATGACAGGAACGATCCAGTGAATGCTGGCGCGTGAGGTCCAACCAAACCAGAAGAGACAGATTGGAAAGGTAATAGATCCGATGAATGTTGGCGGAAGAACCATCTCAGGTCTAAAGCTTGGCTTTTTGAACTCCTTGGCTATGTTTGTTCTTATCCAGAGTAGGAAGAGGGCTAATGTGATCAGAGCAAAGACCAAGATGCTGAGGAAAACAAGTCCTTGCTCGCCAGAGTTGAATCCATATATGTCGCCAAAGACGAGAGGGAACGACTCAAACCAGATGAACAGCACACCATAGAGCAGGCCGGCATACAGGTCCATTAACAGAACGATGGGCTCGAAAAACGTAAGTGTGAAAGCCCTGCCAAGATTAACTAAATGATCTTTGGCGGACGGAACGTGAAGTTCAGAATCACTTCGGTATCTGTCGTCACCAGATGCCTTCCTGAACCGTTTGGCTCTCTTGTAGAGAATATTCGCCGCACTAGTCTCAGGGAAGAAGAAAAACATGGAGATGAGGACCGCGCTGCAAAAGAAGGTGACGACCCAAATGGTCCAGCGCCAACCCTTCACCGGTGCCAAGAATCCTCCGATGATGGGACCAAATACTGGACCGCAAGTACCAGCTGTCCCCCAGATGCAAATCAAGTACGAGACCAGAGCTGGATCGTATAGGTCAACGATAGTACCTGCCCCAGTCGATAGACATGGACTGCCGCAGAATCCCGTCACCCAACGAAAGACTAGAAAGACGGCGATATTAGGGGCGAAGCCGACCGGCAGTTGAAATACAACGAAGGCGAAGAGTGTCCAGAAGAAAATGCGGCTGCGTCCAATCTTTGGCATCTCAGATAGGGGAGACCATAGCATGGGACCGACACCATATCCACTAGCAATGGCGAGCGAGATATCAGCAACGATGACATATCTAGTAGCGCCTGGCAGAGGGAGGGATTTGCCTTACAGGGTGAAAAGGGAGAGTCCTAGGGTGGCCACGATTACGGAGACGCCAAATTCCTCCATAAGGTCTTGCTCACCAGGAACGTAGATGGAGCTCGCAATATAGACGCCGAAGTTGAGAATGCAGAGCTGGAACATCATGGCGTGTTTCCAAATGGTAGGCCAGTTCTGGGGGTTCTGAAGTCGGGGGGTTCGTATTAGAAAAGCTACACAAGAATCAAGGCTGGAGAAGCACCTACTTCTGGATCATCAGGGCCGTACCAGTCCACCAGAAAGATTTCCTCGTCGCTGCCATTATGAGTTGTTGTGTCCTGCTCGTCTTCCTTCTCTGACTTGGTAACGGAGCCGTTCGATTGTTCTGAATCGTCGCGGCGAGTGCCTTTCTTCAGCAGCGATGAATCAACCTCGTCTGGGTACGGGAAGATTTTTTTGCCAGACAGGAGCCGGGCTAACTCGCCAAAGGTGGTGTTACGGAGGAAAAAGGAGATATCTGGATTACTAGCCATGTTGCTATCATGGAGGTCAATTGAGCTTGAGAGAGGTTGTCGAGAGATAGAGAGGGAAAGAGGTCGGCCCAACCGATGATATTGATGGCCAATGACGAATGAGCCGCTTCAGGTTCACTAGGTAGGTAGACAAAGACTTGGAGTGGATAAGAAGAGAAGCTTGAGCAAGTGTTGACTGGGGGTGAAGTAGGCAAGTAGTCGGGCTTTAGGGTGGAGCTAAGTCTTAAGCCCGGTCTGTTGACCGTTTGCTGGTATCTAGGTACTCTATCCCTTTGAGGGCCAACTCGGCACCAGTACTTGAAAAGTTGAAAGGCGGGTCTATCCACACAGCTGTATCCACCCAATCGGGCTTTTATTCAACTAGTATATGCCAATCCGATTGGCCAGATCTTGGAATATTCATAGTCCCGCTTTTCAACTCTTCAAGTACTAGTACTGAATAGCCCTTGAAAGGATATGGCGAGATTAGTTGCTGGGCTACCCTGTCCAGAAAGAAAAAGGGAAAAAATAAAACAACAAAAAAAACGGGCGGTCTGTTATTACATCATAGGCGTATTATAGGTACTGCACCGTTTACCCAAGAGCAATGCTAGCTACATAGCTACCTGGTGCTTGTCTCCAAAATGCAGGAGTTGAAACATGTGTAACCACAAGTATAATTTTCGATTATGATGACGGAATAGTACTTTCTAATAAGCTTCTCTTCATATACTAATTTAATGTAACAGATAGTATGCATCGAAAAAGTTAGAAGTGAAATGCCTTCGCCAGCCAATCTTACGCAGTAATCGCTCGGAGTCTATGCGAGCAGCGTGTCTACAGTAAGAACGAACACTCCCTCTCTCATGCAGGTACAGTAGTAGAAATTCTTTGGCATGAGTACCTACATGTAACCTCTACTATACTATATTGCAGTCAGACTTCGTTTTGAACGACGTCACACAACACGGCTGTTCAAGTATTTGTTAGTACAATTCTTGTCGGGATCTGTTGACGTACAGGATGGCGATGCTATGCTAGCAATGTTAATAGATTAAAGAATCACTCAAGTGGCTTGCTTTGACCTCGCCATAATACGTCATGTTGAGTCGCGATGTGTTGTTACACGAGTGTCGATCGTCTGTAGTGTATACAAACGTACCTAGTATATACCCAAGCTTTCCAAGATCCTTCAATGTTGTTAGCACGGTTCTTGTTTGCCCTACCAAGCTACCTACCTAAACTAGTGTACACTAGGTACCAGGACCTGGTACGAAGTATACAATGGGGAATTGCGGCTACGGGTACCTACAGAAAAAGAGGAGCACTTACTTAAGTCCGGTCTAGCGCTACTGTAATTGAACTCGAACCACCTTCCCCCCCTTCGGCACTGGATATAGCCTGATCACAAACACCCAGAACAAGTTTGCGAAATACTTCAGTAGATGCGAGGCGTACCTAGGTATTAGAAGTACATGAGCCAGTGAGTGGTGAATGAGGGCCTCTAGAAATTACACGGGCTAGGTCTACTAGGTACTATGAAGCAAATTAATAGACAGAACAGGTCCTATCCACACTGTACCCAGCTAGGTAGGTACGTAGTACTATAGCACACCGCTGAGCCCAAAGCAACGGGCATATTAAGGCCTAATGAGACAGCCAATCAACCAGCCAACTTATGAGACCTCATTTAACCCTACATAGTGTAAGTAGTTACAAACACAGGTACTACTGTATACAACGAATGTCCCGATTTCCTTGTCACAATTCGTCCCGGCGATGTTGCGAAGCCCCTGCATCGCCCACGAGCTCGTCAACCCGCGTAGTAATGTCCACAAGTGTTGTGCTTTCCACTTGAGGGAATATCTGTGGTCCGTATGGGAGCGCTGAGGAGAGGGCGTAGATGCGGTCGGCTGTCGCGAACTGCGCTGTGGAGAAGACATCTGGTGACTGGCCAAATGCAACGGGGATGGCGCCAGCGTATTTGCTAGTCTTCCACCCATCTTCCGAGACATACACAGTAATGACACCGTGTGGCGATATACTTGTGCTAAGCACGTCGGCACACAGGGCGACCGTGTCTCTATACTTCCTTGGGGCGAGCAGGAAGTCGCATTCCAGATGAATGTCATCGTTGTCTGGGAGTCCCTCCGGCTTGGAAAAATGCGCTTCTGTTGGATTTGGTCCTGATAGATTAAAGAGTACGAACCCGGACGAGACTCCATCAGCCAGCACCATCACATTATTCTCAGTAATGAACAAGCCGCCAAATCCGTAAGACTTGTCGAGCTTGTCGAGGTCTGGTGTATAGAATCGGCTAACCTCGCCGTTTCTATCGACCATGAGCAGAAAGTTGCCGAAGGTGACCGGGAGGTAGACATTTCCGTCCTTGTCCGAGGCGGAATCTTGGAGACCGCCGACTGGGGTGCCTATCTGCTGCTCGATATCACTGATGGCAGGATCTAGATCTACTTCCCATACTATAGATCGATCCCGAGGCGAGTATTGGATGAGACGGTTGGGGCCGGTGAGGTTCGTGCCCATACCAGGACTGTTCGTGTTGAACCAAGGAGCGCGAGCGCTTGCAGAGACGTAGATGGTGTCTGTTGCACGGCTGTACCTTACTCCACACACGAAGTACTCCCAATTGTGAGTGACTCCGGGGAACTCGATGATGTTCGTCGCCGTGGTGTAAGGGTCATATTCGACGAGAGTACCATTATTCAGAGAGCTGATATAACCCCCAGTTAGCTCCTATCGAGTAAGACAAATTTGACAGTGAATAGATATTTATACCCTAAGTATATTTTACAGTTCGATGGAAACCAGTCTCCACCCTCTGGATATATATTTCTGATGTTCACATCAAGATCACCGGAGAAAGGAGCACAATCTGGGGAATCTGCCGAGCAGAGACTCGACGTTGCGTTGAGCAACACCGCCAAGAAAAATATGTTTTTCCCTTTCATGATGCCTTTGAGACGAGAAAAAGGTTGACGAGATGCTCTATGCCAGACACTGCAATACGCGAAGTCATTACAGCTATACGAGTGAGAGATGACTAATCATCCCCCTTCAACTAGAGTTATACTCCGATGTAGGCGGATTTACGAAAAAGAGTTTAAGACAATACATCCATGTATACAAGCGTTATCAGACAGCATCGTTATCTTGTTATTTCGGTCAAAGCTTGGATTGGTGTGTTTAGGAAGGCGATTTGCTTTTCTCAACATTTTATCTAGTGACCTCGGAACATACCGTTAACCCCGCAACGAAGTTAATTCCGGCCAAACTCATACGATACCCCCACGGACTAGGTACCTACATAATTAATAGGAGACATACTGTACATTATAGACAAACCAATGCATTTCGCTACGTCACAACACATTTTCTGTGGCTTGGGTCGATGTCAGGCTGATGCTGCGGTCAGTCTTATCCCGAGTTCTGTCGGTCATCTTGTCAGGGTAATAAGTCTGACGGCAGGTGAAACAAAACTATGGGGTCGGTGCAGATAGCTGCGGTCAGTGTCAGAGATCTGCAAGACTGCAGTCAGAGTCTGACCGGGAGCGGAACCGGGGACAATGCGTTACATAGTAACGTGGAAGTGGCGGGAAGCGGGGCTCGTGGCTCGGTGAGTAAAAAGAAAATAGGGGCAATACGTCCGAGGAGCTATTCCCACACTGAACGGATATTCGGCATGTCGAGCATGATTGCGTCTTCCTCTCGGATTTGGAATGGCGTGCTCCGGTTCATGTCCGACTCAGAACTCGTAATGCAATATGAGGGGGCTTTTGGGAAGGAGAGGGGGGGAAGGGGGAAAAGATCACCCTCAGCTCCCATGTTTAATTCAGACTGTTGTAAGCTATGAGAATACTCAGCCGGAATGCTGTGGAAATTGTTGGAGTAGCTCTATTTCCATTGACCGATGAGAACGTGATTTCTTTCGTCGTGCCTGCATTGATCAAAGGTCAAGTTGGTGTCGTGTCTTACGTTTTTATATGCAACATCACATTCGTAGGGTTTATTGCCTTGACTCGATAGATGAAGTTGGAGTTCAGAGAGCAATATAGATATAAATAATGCAATATACTATCTTTGACTGTGTTGCATTGAACGCATGCATTGATACCTATACGTGACAGAAAGGGGTTGAATGCTCTTTCTCAGTCTAGGCACATCTTCACAAAATAGGAGTAATAACCTAGAAATAGACAGGCACGCCTTATACCGAAAGCTTCCAGTCGGAAATGTATGGCTTGTCGATGATCTGGTAGCGTGAGCGCTCATTCTCCGTGCTCTTGTTTGCCACCCAGTCTTTGTATCCAGCCCTCAGCTCATCTACCACTTCTTTCTTCCATAGCTTAGAAGGCTCTGCGCCCATTGATACCAGCCTCATCTGTCGATTTCCGGCCATGAGGAAGAGCCAGAAATCGCCAGGGTCGATGTCTGGGATGATGGCCCCATCGACTGTGCCTTCGAGGATGTCTTTGCAAAGAGACCATTCCTGGCACAGCGGGCGGCCGAGCCCGACACCATCCACGGTATCCAACGCCCTCACCATACCGCCGACAGTCCTCAGTCCACCAGTGACGTAGACTTTGGTCTTCGATAGTCCGGGCACGATCATATCGGCGAACTCGAGGAAGAACGCCTCTCTCTTTACAGTACTCTCGCGTTGGTGCGTCATGAGAATCTTCTCATACGAGCCGCCGCTGAGTTCGACGAAGTCGAATTCGTTGTCCTCAAGATGCTGGCATAATAGGCGTGCCTCACGCGTGACAAATCCCCCATCTTGGTACTCGGTGCTGTTGATCTTAATGCCGAGAATGAAATCAGGCGGGGTGCGCTTGCGAATTTCCCTTCCAATGTCAAGAACGAAGCGCATGCGGTTTTCGAAACTGCCCCCGTACTCATCGGTGCGCTTGTTAGTCTTGGGGTTGAGGAACTCGGCCAACAGGAAGCCATGCGCTGCGTGGATCTCTACACCGTCCCAGCCTGCCTTCGACAGGTACTCGGCGGCGTGTCCGAACCCGCTAATAAGGTCCCGTATCTCCTCACGCGAGGCAGCGTGCGGAATAGGGTACTTATAGATGCCATCGCCTCTGCCATCGTTGATGACTGGCACTACAGAGGGGGCCACGGGGGAGTCAACAAATACGCATAGCCGGCCTGGGTGGGCGACTTGGGCAACCATAAGCGACCCATGTGCCTTGCCGGCTCTCGCCATGGCCGCGAATCCGTTGAATCGAGGACCCGAAAAGGGGGCGCCGGGATAGATGATTGGATCGCCAATAGACTCAAGGTTTGTAAGGCTGATACCTACATCACCCGAGAGAATCAACCCGATACCACCACGTCCCCATCTCTCATATACCTTCTCAATATTCCTAGTTGGAATGCCGTTCTTCTCGGGGTCGTTGTGATCATAAGTGCACAACTGCTCTGTCATGGCCGCTTTCATGAAGCGATTTGAAACTGTGCGCCCAGAGAAGTGAAAAGTAAGGGGCTCAGCTAGGCGGGAGCGATCCGCTGGCTCGGATACGTAGCGCTCGGGCTCGGGCTCGGGCTCGGGCTCTACGACTTGTGCAGTGGACGCTATCGTCATAGTTGGAGCTGAGTCCAGTGTTGTGATCAAGTTGACAGGACGTGCCACCTCCATAGTTGCAGTATTGTAGTTCTTTTGCTCGTCGATAATGCTTTGGGGGTGTATGATCAAACATCTTACGCCTTGAAAGGAGCTTGTCCGTCTTTAAAAGCATGACGAGCGGTCCTGAGAGATACACATTCAGCTTTACACCTCGCAATGCTCGTCAGATAAGCACGATAATGGCCTGATGAGCTATAATCTAGATCATTCGTCTTGGCGGTGTGTGTATGCATCTGTCAGTCTTTAGAACAGGGGTCTGAACTCTTCCGATTACCTCGTTCTGAGCCAAAGTATAGTGTGCCTGGCCGAGACCCTCCATCCCGAGTCATATATGCATTGACTAGGAAATTCATTTTGTGGCGATCCGGCACACCGGACCCGCGTCTCGCTTATCGGACATAAGCCGGTAGATATATTATTGTAATTCCTAAACTATGGTCTCATGGTCCGATGTCTTATCTTGAAGATCCGGGGAACGCAACGCACAACATCTTCGGCAAGAAATTACTCCACCCCCGCTTCATCAATCCTCCGTCACCCCTTGTACTCCCACCTCTGATGATTCAATCTTGTCTCTGCTACAATCCATCCCTTGACGATATCCTCAACCGCGAAACCCCCCCAGGGATCAAGAAAACTCAAGAAAACTCTCATTGGTACTATTTGATATCCTATACTCGCAAGCCAACTAAGAAATGATTTCATTGGGGGAGACCAACCATTGGTAATCTTTGTCCAGATACTGCTGGCATTCAGCCCAAGCCTTCCGGATTGTCTCGGCGCGCTCGGGGCTCCGGCAGGTTATCTTGGCCTGGAAAGGTTGAGGTGTTGCTAGCAAACCGTCGGCAAAGTCATCCCACGGGGGAAGAACTTCGTGCCCAAGGTCATCCACGGCCTTGCTGATGTTGAACCCCCACAGCAGGCGTGCCACACTAAGCAGCATGGTGCGTTCTGCTACATGCAGGCCTGGGCAGATGCGGCGGCCAGCTCCGAAGCCGAAGTGGTCCCGTTTAGTCCCGTCGGCCAGGTTGGCAGACTCACTAGCCGACGTGATATCGCCATCAAACCGAGTGGGATCAAAGACCCGTGGTTGTGGGTACCGCACGGGGTCCATGTGGATGCCCCTTAGTAACTAGTGTCAACAAACGTTATAAGAGTGAGTGCGGCTCACTTACCATGTGTTTAATGTAACTGTGGCACCTCTGGGGATTTTGTAGCCCATGTATTCGTCGTCTTTAATGGCACAGTGTGGAAGGGCCAGGGGAACTGCGGGTAGCCAACGGAGACTCTCCTTAACACAAGCATGGATGTATGGTAGACTCATGGCATCTTTTAGAGTTGGAAGTTTGTCACCGAATGCACGATCGACCTCTTCCTGGCCTTTCTTTTGTACTTCGGGGTGGAGGACCATGGCTTGGATGAAGGCGAGTACAGACGAAGAAGAGGTATCGGCACCAGCTTCTTGGAGGACACCGCACGTATACGCAGCCAGATCATCCTCGAAACCTTCGTACTCTTGCACCCTATTCATTTCGTCTGAGAAGCATGGCTACAATGAGCTAATTAGCCGCAGTTCTTAAATTAGTTTCAATACTTGCTTACTTTAGTTTCACCCGCATTAACAGATTTCTTCGTCTTCCTCCAAAGGTCAACAAGGAACTTCCTCTCGTGCTCAAAGTGTTGACGAGCATGCTTTCTGGCCGGCAGGAGAAAATCCGGGAGCTCACTCAGCAAGGGAAAGGTGTCGAATAAGACACCTGCGAAATGGGAAATTTGGACGCCGTTATGAACATTTTCAAAGACTTGCTTGATGTATTCGTGCTCTGATGTATGTGTGCGAAAGCCGAAGATCATCTGTGTTATGAGAGAGTTTGTAAAGCGCTGCACATGGTCAAGGAAGTTTTCTGGTTTCTCCAGGAAGCCCACGAGCATCTGCTTGTTCTCAAGATCTTGATAAGGGATATAGGTCTGAGACGCATTGATGTTTAGCATTGTATGTGCGGCACGTCGTATCTTACGCCAATTATCTCCGTATTGCTGTTTTCTCATTAGCCGAATTTCTTGTGATGGGGACTTCAAACTCGGAACTCAAACCATCAAAGTCCAGCGGAGACCACCACTCGCAATGTTTTGGGTGAGGTACATCTGAGGGCGAGATGAATAAATTGCGCTTCTTTTATCTAGCAAATCTTTCACCGCCGTATCTGATGAAATGACGATCATAACCTTGGTGCCGAGGATGAGAGAGTATATCGGCCTTTCTCAGTGATCAACAACAGGTAAGGCATACTTTGGGGTTCATATCTCAGAGATGATGCTTACCCATACTCACCGGCCCATTTCTGAAGCTGAACATGGACCTTCGATTTCGGCATTTGGTGAAGGTTGCCGATAATTGGCAAAGTCGGA
Source organism: Xylaria polymorpha (assembly GCA_003426235.1). NCBI lineage: Eukaryota > Fungi > Ascomycota > Sordariomycetes > Xylariales > Xylariaceae > Xylaria > Xylaria polymorpha. The sequence goes on from NQIM01000053.1 coordinate 112,325, forward strand.
GGACCAGGAGGATATCCATGCGGCCTACGGCCTGCATTTCTCAGCTGCAATAGGAGCCAGCCCATAGTAACAACCCCGGCGATCCATGCAATCAACTCGAGCGCCATCGCGAAAAGCTTAGGGTAGAATCACTTATAACTTCAGGGTAGCAGCGGCCTTAGTTAGGACGGAAAGTCAATTGTGTCGATTTCTACCCCTATAAATATCCGCGCTTTCAAATTTGTTGTATCAGTAGCATATAAAGGATGAAGCTTCTTTCAGAGGGTAAATCGACTTGGAGAGAAGAACAAGCTAATTATGACTTTCAGACATCAAGAGCTAAAAGCTCACGGCAGGTCGAAAAGGAATCAACTAAATACTACTTCGAGTACCTCATCGAAGCAGGTAAATCCGATATATTAGCTACGATATATAGATATATTGCATCGCATACCAGCAATGCTATAGACATAAACATCGATGCAAATGATCTGATCTGATCTAATATCCGTTAATTCCGTCTACAAATCCATGGAGTAGAGCTCAGCTGGATAGTTGATATAGTATTTGCTACCCTACTGTTGCAGGCGAAGGTGGCATTGAGGTTGCAGAGCAGATGGAGTGATGGATACGGCATCTACCGTGGGGAGTTGACCCGAGCACTGTTCCCCTCCCTGACCATACTCTCTTCCTTCGAGCACCGGCAGGAGGAAAACCACGAGACCTTCGAATCCACGAGGAAGCCCTTCCGTGAAGCCAATCAATCGGGTCGAATCCCGGCCCTCACCTGACTCGGGCTCTTTTGGCGGATACAACCAACAGTGCGCACGAAGCATCAATCAACTGATTCGACTGCCAAACCACAGTCTGAATCAGAAAGCTTCGTTTATTGAGCACCTCCGAAACCCGTCCAGCCTCGGTTGGCTGCCTCACTGATAAATTGTCGGTCCCGACTTGGCCAAAATTGGGGCTATTGGAGTAGGATAGGTAGCATAACGAGCCGTGTTCGAGCTGGACATGATGTTGCTCACGGAGATTGCATTATATCCGTGCAATCTCCATTTTGTTTTGGCAGGACGGATAATGACGTCTGCGGCGGTGGGAAGCCAAAAGCGCTCGCAACGAAGGCTGATGTCGCTCACCATCATTGTCATATGTCATTGTCTCAACTGTAGAGGAGATGGAGAAATTAACATATCGTCGACCGGGAAGGACGCAGGCGGGCTTAAGCACTGTTCCCTCGTACTAGCCATATGTCGGGCGAGGTAAGTACATGCACATACCTTAAGTAAGTACCTAGGTAGGTAGGTATGCATTGAGGGCGTAGAGTTCGGCTGTGTTAATAATATATACTTTAGGTAGGTAAGTAAGCTAACGTAGTTGTACCTTACTTAGGTATTTGGCTTGGCGACGGGTGTACCCGCTCAGGACTGGGTTCGCCTACCCATCCGGGTTCTAACCGGGCCCTGTCCGGGGTAGGTATTGTAGCGGTATCACCCCTGCCCACGGGGAAATATAGCACCAAGTTCTACACTAACCTTACTGTACCTAGTTGGTAAGCTACTGTAGGTACTGTCAGTTATCGCCCGATGTTGTCAATGGTAAACTCAGCAGAGGCGTCGCATTCCGGGTGGGCCAGCGAGATAGAGATGTACCTTAGGTACCTAGTCCCTGAGTGCACTGTGTAGTATACCTACATGCCTTGCCCTTAAGGCGTGCACATAGAATTCTCCTAAATTATACTAGGTAGGTACCTAGGTATCTAGGTAGGTATGTACAGTAATACAGTAGGTAGGTAGCCAGTAGGTAGGTAGGTAAATGCAGTGTTTTATTCCTACACCTGCTGGTAAAGCTGACAAGTGAAGCTCAAAGTACCTAGGTAGGTAGTATAAGAACAGAACTCTCGTACGGTATTTCTCCGATGATATCTGGGTAGGTAGGAACTACAGTGTTTATCATCGCGATCACGACAATCGTCGATCGATACATGCACTCTTGCTGCACAGTAATTAAAACATAGCAGTATTCATTTTAGGCGTATCAATATGCCGTGCTTGTGTGCTTCATTGTCTGCGTTCGCATCGCATATGCTGCTGCTATCCTCGGCGGGCGCAGTTCGGTCTCTAGTGCAACAGCAACCGGAGCTCTACCAGCATCAGTCACAAATACCGTCAGAGCGGCGCCTCTCCTCCCACGAGACTATGACCTTCACAAACCCGTCACCCAATGTCACCCGAGTCACTTTCCATAACGGCCCAGTCAACTACGTTGATCAGCTCTTTGCAGCTGATCTTCTCGAATTTTTGATTCCCTTGCAAAATGTGACAGATTCTACCCCCAAGGTCGTCATTTTCGACTCGGCCAATCCCAACTTCTGGCTCGGCCACATCGACATGACGACCTTGAAGACTCCCATCACCGACGAAAAGAGGCAGTTGGGACTCGACTACATCCATTTCACCCAACTATTCCAGAACATCACTTCTACCATCTTTATCGCCGAGATCGACGGCCGCGCCTTCGGGGCCGGCAACGAGATCGCTGCCCAGATGGACATGCGCTTTGTTGGGCCTCGCGCTCGCACAGGCTCTTTTGAGGAGGCTCTTGGTCTCGTTGCCGGCGGTGGCGGCCAGACCTACATGGGCTCTATCCTTGGCAAGGCCAAGGCACTCGAGTACCTCCTCGCTGCCAAGTCCTTCACAGGACCGGCGGGCGAGGCCCTAGGCTTGTATAATAAGTATTACGACGACTCACAAGCCCTCAAAGACTCGGTGTTGCAGCTGGCGCAACGCATCGCTCTGTTTCCGCGCGTCGCCCTGAATCAAACCAAGTCGGTCCTCAGCTTCCTTAACCCACCCAACAACGCTTTCCAGTTGGACTTCGAAGCCTTCTACGACATCGAGCAGGGGCCGGAGCAGCAGTCCAACGTGAGGAAGTTCATCGAACTGAGTGAAGATCAGAGTGCGAATCACTATGAGTTGGGACTGGGTGAGAGCGTGATGGCCTTGTACGGATTATGGGACGGGGGTGTTGAGTGACAGGACAACTGAGTATCTAGATGACATATCGTAGCGTTTCAGTTCGAGATTAAGTGTATCGGTCTGAGCATAGTAACGGAGTCCTACTCGATCGCCATTTTATCTCGTCATCGACAGGTGAGGATAAAGTCGTTTGTCGCAGGCGATTGGGAGGTGGTTTATGGATAATAGTCTAACTACAGTTAACTTACGCTCTCTCTTATGAAATATTAGAGAGTGAGTCAACGAATAGCATGGTAGAAAAAATGGAAATTCTCAGCTTGATAAGCACAGAGACAATAAAGTACACATATGCTTTTCAATCGCTGTCTTAATCAGGCCAACTATGAGTTCTATGTAATAGAGGCTTATACAACAGGCAGAAATCCGTACCCTCTACCCATAGCGGACAAAACCGTCCTGACCGTGAGAGTTTGATCTAATAATTGCCATGAATCTGCCACGGCACTAGGGGGCCCGACTACTTTTATCTATGACAGCTATGGTAATAATATTCATGCGCCCTGCTGATTCCCTGTCTTCTGCCGATTGAAACGGTGCGCCGCCACCAAGGGAACTGTCATCAAGACTACAGCAATCGCCATCACAATGCCAGCGAAGACTTGCGCATGCACAAAATCGGCATGAGCTACGTCGCTAAAGCGCCAGCGATGGGTGCCCCAATCAGCCACTCCCACGGCAGCCGTGGACCAGCTCATTCCCAATCGCGCGCCGATGACGTCGAGGCTTGGGCTGAGTGTAGGGTGGGCGGTGCTGGCAGCAGGCGCGGTGACCAGAACACCCGAGAGGAATCCCCATGCGACAGTCCAGACGACCATGCCGGGCACCGAGTCGACGGCTGTCCAGCTAAGGAGTAAAACGATGCCAACAGCCTCCCAGAAGATTAGAGTCTGGATAGGGGAAACGCGAGTACCCAGCAGGTAGGGCAAAGTTCGGCCGAAGAACGAGGCTGCGTTGCTGATAGCTAGAAGGTCAAAAGCAAAGTCGACGCTTGTCTTGAGCTTAACAGCGGCGTATGTCGTCAGGTAGAAGAGTGGGATATAATACGCGAGAAATTGGAAGAACAGCGCGATAACAAATGTGCCAAAGACAGGCTCGAAGAAGCCCCGAGGGTCAATAATCATCTTGGCTTTAGGCGAACGGACACCGGGCTTGCGGCATAGAATGACCAAAGTAGGGATGGAGATAGCTAAGTTAACTAGAGCAATTGATTGTACCGCCCATGAAAATCCCAGCTGGGGAACGAGCCTGCGGAACATGAGGGGGAAGATGATGCCGCCGATGCTTGCGCCGGTAGAGGCACAACCTAGCGCAAGAGGCCGCCGAGTCGTAAACTTGGCCGATATAAGGGCAAAGGCTGGGATGTTGATTGCTCCGGCCCCGATACCTACGCAGAATCCCTGTGCGAGCATTACTTGATAGTATTTTGTAGCCGAAGAAAGCATAAGCATGCCAAAAACAACTAGAAGGTGTCCCGATATCATCACGGGCCGTAAGTACCCACGATCGGTGAGAGGTCCGGTTACTAGGCCCATGATGGTGACGAACGTTGACTGCACGCTACCAACCAATGCGAGCCTAGAGGACGAGTTTTCTGGTAGTAGTTCGCGACGGTAATACTCTAGGAAGACACCAAATGTACTGGAGAGTCCCCTGCAAACATGTCAATAACGAGGAACACTGGTCTTGCTTTTTGGCGGTCGGCTTACCAAGAGTTCACGAAGATGAAAAAGCCGGCGAGAACGACGATCCAGCCATCAAAACCCCCATCTGGAGGGCTAGGTTGACTAGCTGTCCGAGCGAGCAGAGGCTGGCGTTCTCCGCCGGGTGAACTGGAAATTGAAGCATCACCGCCGTCTCTCGAAGCGACTGTGTTCACCTTGTTCTCATTAGCTCATCCCCCATGATAGATATCATATGCAACTTACTGAATTTGTGCGGCGAGGCATTTTGATTTGGCCTGTGCCCTATTCAATTCTTACAATTGTCTCAGGCAGCAAGATGGTCAAGTGAAGGAGTTCTAAGTAAGGGGCGTAATCTAGGCAGTGAGCTAGACGCCTTCAGTCTGTACGTTGAGCGAATAACAAAAGAGAGAGATAGCAGAATTACTGCCGAGGGCGATAATACGAAACAATTCTTGTGCACGTAAGTAGATGTTCTCTTCCATCAAAGAGTAGCCGAGAGCTATTCCCATGCGACACGGTGCTAATTATTACACTCTATACTGTAAACACTCTCTCTCCGGATATCAACAATTATTCAGCCCACTCGCACAACCCAGGGTGCATGCTTATCGGTGAATTATAGATGTAATTCCATTACATGTATGACTTCTTCCCCGTACAGTGTAAATATGCCGTCATGTTATGACAAGACAATGGCGCTTTTCGGACACGGGAGCAGTCAGGCTCACCCGCATTTAACTAATGCAGCAGGGAGCTTGTTCGGCAGGGTACGGTAAGCATGTAGACCTTACATAATATATAATCTCATGTATAGACTTCATGTGACAACGTTGCATGAGATATGACTGCAGCGCTCATGTCAGTGGGAGATAGCAATGGGGTGACTAATTATATTATGCTGGGAGCACAACTTCAATCCTATGCCCCAAGTTTAAGGGCCGAACATGCTGTGCCGTTTTACGTAGGCTGGAACCAACAGCTGAATTCTGTAGATATCCCGAGAACTTCCTCAGTCATTTCCATTGTCAAAGGTAATATAGGACTAGAAAGGGCAATAGGTTAACTCCGAGTGCCAATTGCGGAGATAAACATATAACTTATATGAACTTTGCTTCAAAGTAGTTGACAATTAGGATCTTGTCTTTGAGTTAATTTGTTATATCGGTAGACCTGAAACAAAACTCGGGAAACTGAGTCTATCAGATTGACATCAGAAGAGAGAGAAAAGTCTTTCCCAGTCTTCTCATTATGACGCCTCATAAGCCGCTCTATGTCTCAGCCACGGGACTACCACTCTCTCTCGCAGATATCGCAGTCATAGTGGGCGCCGGGTTGGCCATTTATGTGAGTTTCGGCGACCGTTGAGTATCAACATACAGTCTGCCATGGCCCTAGAGTGCCTTGGTATCTCCTAGATGGCCTTGAACATCTGATTAACGTATTTGGCAAATTACTAGATATTCTCGATTGCATTCTACCGACTGTTCCTACACCCGTATAGCAAATACCCAGGACCAATTCTAGCCAGACTCACTGGGCTCCCAGTCTTGTATCACGCGTCGAGGGGCGACTTCCATCATTACGTGTATCGGCTTCACAACCAATATGGTAAATGGACTTGCACATTGCTATTCGCTCCTCGCTAATTATATATATCAAAGGAGAGAAAGTTCGATATTCACCTAACAAGCTATCAATAAACAGGTTAGAGGCTTTAAATGGTTTGTGGTGGCGAGTATCCCCCGGTTTAGTCACATGTCTAACCTGACGCAGATATCTACGGATTCAACAAAAATGTATCTAAGCCAGAGGAATTCTACTCAGCATTCCGGGTGAACAAGCATGCAAGGAACGTCTTCAACACGGCGGACAAGGAAGAACATCGAAGAAAACGTCGGATTATGAGTAAGGCTTTCTCCGCTAAGTCTCTCCCGAACTATGCTCGTTTTATTTCGTCCAAAGTCGACGAATTGTCTATTAAGCTAAATGGCGGTGCTTTCCCGCACACACCTGGCCCCTGGAGGTCATTCAACATGGCTGACGAGGTCAACTACCTTATGCTCGACATTATGGGCGGACTTTGCTTTGGCGAGCCGTTTGGCTTCGTTGCTGGAAAGGGCATAGATATGATGGCGAACGTCCATGCCCGAGCCGTTCGAATCTACATGGTTAGATTGCATACCTTGTCCCACAATCTGCCGACGCATGCTAACGGGCATAAAGACGGGCCAAGAGCCTCTTCTCAAGCGATTATCGCTGGACAGAATATTCTTCCCCCGTCTATTTAAAGCCGCGACCGCCTTAGGCGAGTACACAAGGTATTATACCGAGAAGCGCATCAAAAGCCGTGATGATCTGGAAACCGACAAAGAAGCGGTTGAGGATCGCGGGTATGAAGATATCCTGGCCCACCTGATCAACAACAAGGACGATGAGACTGGAAGCGTGTATAGTCCGAATGAGCTTCTTGGCGAAGCTACACTTCTCATGATGGCTGGTAAGCGTTTGCATGAAATCCAAGACGATGCTGATTATGCGTGTTTAACTCTTTTTTATTTTAGGGTCTGACACATCAACAACGGCCATCAACACCGCTTTGTTCTATCTTTCCAACCATCCTCGGGCCCTGAGGAAACTGGAGCAGGAGCTCATCAAATGTTTCCCCAAGCTTTCAGACATCCACCCCAACACGGCCGAGAACTGCAAGTACCTGCGCGCCTGTCTCGATGAAGCTATGCGGCTCTGTCCATCGGTACCCTCCAGCATTCCCCGTGTGGTCGGCGAGGGAGGCATCCGAGTATTAGACGAAAAGATCCCTGCCGGATTGTGGGTGTCAGTGCCGCACTTTACCATATTCCGGGATGCGCGGTACTTCGACCGGCCGCACGACTACATCCCGGAACGCTGGATTGTCGACGAGGAGGGCACTGGATACACCGCCGAGAGCGTCAAGACGTCCCAGACAGCTTTCCAGCCTTTCTCTCTCGGACCGAGGCACTGCATCGCCCGGAACCTTGCTCTGCGGGAGATGACATTTGCGTTGGCGCGCATCTTCTATCTTTTCGACGTCGAGCCGATGCCCAATAGCGGACGCTGGATGGGCGACTTGCCTGGCATTGACACTAGAAACAGCCACTTCATCCATGAACAGTGGGACGTTTTCACCTCTTTGGAAAAGGGGCCGGTAGTGAGAGTCAAGGTGAAGGACGGCCTAGAGTCACGTCTTTGAGACGAGAGCAGATGCCCCTAAGATTGAGAGATAGCTCTGACGTGGGTTCGAGATAGTAACCGATAGGGGAATATTCACAGAGTTTATGGAACACTATAACGAGTGCTCATGGTCAGGGGCTTAGAAGAATGTTTGTGTTGCGAATGATCTTCTATGTAGTCAAGGGAGCCTTGAAGGCCTTAACCCCTTTTTAGTTTATGTGGGGATTCTACAGCTTATACGTACAAATAGTCTCGCTTCGCTTGGCCTATCTCTGTTTTGTATGACTGTTTAGGGAGATCAGGAGAACATAAGGGAGCTGAAATCTCGAGGCCTTGTATGGCTACATTTATTACCTGGCCTTAAATATGTGTGCAGATACTTTCTAGTGATGACTACAAAGAATTAAGACTGTTCGGCGTGTGCCTTTTTCGAATCCTACTTGTAACGTAACATATTTCCTTGCTTAACTTGGATGATTAAGGTGTTTTAAGATTGAAGAGAATTTGAAAGTTTCGTAACCTATGTTAGTATCAATAGATACATTACTCTCTCAGACGGCGGTGGATTCTAACAGCTATTCTAAGACGCTGCTTATTATCAATCAAGTTTAAGTATTTACTTTTTCTGGTGCCCCCATGGCAAAGATCTAGGATAATCCTCGAATGTGTTCTAAAAATATAGGCGCTGAATCAGAGCAAACAGCTGTTCCCACCTCGAGCCCCTAGCCAGGGAGGTCGGCTAACCAATACGCATCTAAAAGGGAGTAATACGCAAATAAATGAATGGGGAACTTGTTGATCGAAAACGACGCAATATAATTCAAATCAAAGAATTCGACGAAAAGCTAAGCGGTAATCAGCTTGTTTTTTGGCCAACGTGGAAATTCCATACTTTTCATACATAAAGACTTGACCCTTTATTTGTCAATTTCACCTTACCACTCGTACCCTTTGCTATTCAAAAATCCAAAAGCATAAAATTCGCTTAGTGTCACATGACATCATATCTACATGAAATTGAAGAAGTACAAAATCAAGGCTGCGAAATGGACCTGATTCAACGATGCTCACAAAATTTGGTAGGGTGGCGGTCACACGAGAGCACGGTTCATGGGTTGCTTGTGATGTGGAAGCCCCCCTGTCTTTTGGGTCCTTGAATCTCCGAGGTTGGGGCCTTCTATACCAACTATGTATTATTTCTACTCAAAAAGTCGTGTGTGCGCTCGAAAGGAGTCGAGGCCTTTGAGATCAAAGAGCCATCACAACAACTCGAAACGAATCCCATCTCTAAAAGGTGCTCATGTGTCTCGATCCGGTGATGGAAAATCTGGAAAGAGTTCAAAGTCACCCTTGTCTCCCATTACTTATTAATGAGCAACAGGCAAGGGAAACATCTGCTTCAAGTCGCACACGGAGAACCAATCAGCTTGTAGTGTCATTTAAACCCTCTATATTTCTAACTGGATGGAAACCATATCGGACTGCGCGACTCTAAATCCAACTGGCACCTTTGATGAGTTGCCTGTTGAGAACTCTAACTCAACACATTGAAGCACTGATGAAGGTCAAATACCCATTTTATAAAGCATTTCAAACTGTGACTTTCAAAAGTAAATTTGCGCTGGACGTACAACCAACACGATAGTATTCATATCCTACACGGGGACGCCATTGAGTTTTATCCTAGAAGGTTGGGTGTTGTTGTTTGCTAGTCAGCGTGTAATATTCCACAGTCATCGACTGTGAAAGGCACTCGAGTCGTTCAATGCTTTCTAACCAACAATCAGAAAGAGCGCTACGAACGCTGATACCAACCAAATAGGGTTACCCATGAGTGTAGGGATACCAAGTGGGTGGTACACCACGCACCAGAAGAAACTGGGCGAATCATATCCTCTCAGGTTAGCCGCGCGGGACAGAATGAAACAATTGGTCGCCCTTCCATATTTCGGTCCTTTATAAAGACTTTGGTAATTTGAATAGATGTTGGACTTGTCTCGAATGGGCTCACGCATAACAGGAGCCAACGGTAGCTCGCGTATAGTCGAGTTCTCATACACGGTGAACAGTCGATACGTCATTACATATTCCTCATAATTCGATGTGTACTGCGACTTTCTGCCATCCCTTATCTCTTGAACTCTTAGCCCCTGAACCCGTACCCCATACCCAATTGAAGAAATAATGATAAAAAACTCGAAATGCGCACAGTCTATCCCCTCCCATCACCTCTTGTTCATTATTATTCCGCTACATAATTTCTAAGATTTGCAGGCAAATCTGTTACCCTCATTAGAGTCAACTCCTTTCGGTGCATTTTTACTTATCCATTCCCTTTTGGCAGACTATTCCTCTCCAGATTATTAACCCCAATGAATCGTCGCCATGGTCAAGGCTAAATTCCCGTGTTCATTGCTTGCTGCATTCCTGTGGTGCGGTATTTGCTTCGCAATCACTATTCCACATAGAACTATTCGTGGCTTACAGCATGCTGCTGCTTCACAAGCCAAATCTGACGTTAAACCCTTCTTGGTTACGATAAAGCCTCACGATTCAAGCTCGGGTATCAAAGTTTCAGAAGTCAACTCCCAGAACATTTCGGCTTATCTGCTTGGATATGCGCCTGATCCTACGAATAATGCGCATCAACTTGGCTTCATTGCTCAACATGCAGACGATGGTTCGACAACATACTTCATGCCACCGAGCAGCAACCCCCCGGGAGCTACGATTTCTTCCTATGCCCCTAATCTAAGCTGGAAAGTTGGACCTGAAGGCATGAACTTCAAGACACCGGGCACAGTCATTAGTGGTCGTATTTACGTAGTCGACGGTCACCTCAATTTCTACTCGAGCAAAGACGGCACGATTATCCACCCGGATCCCCATAACACGGGCGATATAGCTAGCCAGGAACGTTGGGGCTTCGTCGAGTTCAGTCACGTCAAAGACCCAAACAATGGCAATGAAGACATGACAGTCAACCTGTCTTTCGTAGACTGGGTCAGTCTCCCATTGGGTATGTCTGTAACATTCGAAGATGGAAACAACCAGAAAACCGTGACGATCCCCGGCCTTAAACCCGACGGTCTTGTCAAAATCTGCGAATCACTATCTGCTCTCAACAGCTTCTGGCCTAAGCTGTGCCTCAGAGGGCCTGACAACACTCCACTCCGTGTCATGTCACCAGAAAAGTACCTCAGCTTACATGCGGATGACCACGATGCTCTCAGCTATTACGAGCCCTACATCGACAACGTTTGGGAAACATTCAAAAAAGTTGATTTGAGGATTAACACCCAAGTAGACGGACCGAAGTCTAATAAGAAGGTGGATGATGGCCTCGTAGTGACTTGCCGCGTTGGCCAGTCAGACAATATTCTCCATTGCGACAACGACGCAGGGGATTTCAATCGTCCCGTATCAAGAGACATCTACGGATGCAATTCGGGTCCGTTTGGAAACCCTACAAATGCCGCTACAGAGTCATGGTCACGCGCGCGAGTTCGCCCGCGCTTATGCGCCGCCTTTGTTCGCTCAACGATGCTCCTGGACAATATTCAACCCTCGCACAACATCACCTCCGACAAATATTATCAGGACAATGTAACAAACCATTACGCGAGACTGGTTCACGAGAATCTCATGGGTGGTATGGGATATGCGTTCAGTTACGACGATGTAAATCCTGGCAGTACGGAGAATTCCGCCGGCTTAGTCTCGACGACGCGCCCGCTGCAACTGAATGTATTCATAAATACGTAGAATCTGTCATCATCAATCTTATATCAACATTCAACAGCGACAGTCTTGCAAGCGCCGTTATAGTGACTGTCATCATTGTTATTCGAATCTATGATAAGTTAATATCGGTAGCCTGTGAATGAACGACAGGAGAGGGCAGTGGCAATGGGAGCTGGCTCACACCTTGCTTGCATGTGATCGCCAATCCACATCCCGTTTGGTTATAATTACCTCTTACCTTTACCTTCAGTAGCACTCAGGCTATACCTCCGCCGATTAGTGAGACTCTACAGGACTTGATGGGCATGTAAGTTCTACGCACCAACAGTCAGTATATTCGTCGGGATGGGGACTGTGAAATTAAAATCCAAAACATCTACTCCTTTTATTTATATATATCCCTATATCATTATATAGATATATATAGGTAAATTGGGGCAGGCCTCCGGGGTTAGAAATAAGGGGCAGGGATCGCTTGTACGGCATACTTGTACTGATCATCATCGCGTTTTGTTTTATTTTTATTTNTTTTGGTAATTATACTATTGCGTTCCTTTCGATCAAGGCGTTCCTCAACTGCTTTAGTGATTCTAGTTTAAGTTGGATGCGTAATATCAGATCCCCTCCATTCCAAAGGCCATATACCTAACGGCGTTTACGCGGCCTGAGTCAATACATATATATATACATGGGTTACAGAAGGGGGACTTAGGGGTAGAAAAGGGAGGAGTACGGCAGACAGAGGCACACTTGTTACCAGGGATTGTCGCATTTGTTTTTGTTTCTTGGGAGAAAATATATTATTGCGTTCTATTTGATCAAGGTATTCCCCAATTGTATCAGTGATTGGATGCGTAAGGCCTGCCTACCTCCATTTCTAAGGCCGCGCCCCAGATCTCTACCACCCCGGTTAAGTCAGTATAGACCAAGAATATAAGAACAAGTGGACTATGCGCGAGTCAGAGCTGCCCCATTTCGATCTAGCTTGCTCTTCTACATAGTAACATATCTTTCTCTGCCTCCATTCAGGTCTTAACGCCGCCCTTTAGATAGCTTGCCGCAAAATTTCAACACCGTTTTAGACATCTTAACCACCAAACGTAGAAGCCCACTAGATTGGGTTCGGGCTCGGTGCCGCAGACACGACACGATCCAAATATTAGACTCCTGAGTAGGTAGTTGACCGTCTGCAGGGGGGGCGGGTCGAAGGATTCTGACTTATACGATGGAGTGGCACTAGTCCTAGCGGAGGGGCTTAGTTGCATGGATTCCCGATGAGGCCCTCGCAACCAACCGAATATTATACGGTGGCTCTTATATGAGAATGACTATCAACAAGTTCATAACCAGAATCGGAAATTCTTAACTTAGTACCCATGAGCGGCAGTGCCACAGCCACAGCACGACCCTTGAATATGAGAAGGAATTTTGAGCACACGATAGCCTCATATTCGAACACACGGCGTTTCAACATTTGATCTTTACGCAGAATATAGATCGAATGCTGTAGACAGTGTATAAAGATGTCGGTCGTAGACGTCTTGAGGGGTATCCTCGATTCTCATAATAACGCCGCTAAATCAACAATACATCTCTCTGTCTCCCTATTTTTGACTTTACCTCCATAATGTATTCTAAACCCCTTTTTCTTTTACTCAGCGTAGTACCTTCCTTGTCCATCTGTACGCCTCCACCTCGCCGTCACCAGGCCACACACTTAGTCCCAATTACGGTCAAGACCTCACCTGAGGGGAATTTCTTCGACGCGAAAGTGACACTCGGCGACTTCGTATTCGAGTTGGAAGTCGACACTGGCAGTAGCGACCTCTGGGTTGCCCGTACCGGGTTCCAATGCTACGATCGAGCAAACAAGGCGCAGCTAGCGCCTCCAGAAGTCTGCCGGTATGAGGCAGTCGCCAAGTACGACCCTTCGGCGTCGTCGACCTTTTCAAAGCTCGAAAACCAGACATTCGGCGTGAGTTACGGCGCGGGGATCGCGCTTGGGGTGATTGGGACCGAAGAAGTGAGACTCGGCGACATCACGGTGCGTGGCCAGACGATCGGTGTCGCCGACCGGATTACCGTCCCGGGTGACGGCCTTTCCAGCGGCATCCTCGGGCTCGGGTACCCTGTCCTAGTTAGTACACTCAAGTCTCTCATATCCCCTTTCGCATTTTTCCAGGGACATGAATTGCCTGATCAAGGTTTCCTGCTCCTATTATTCCTATTAACTGCCGAATCTTTCAGTTCTGTTCATGATAGACGGCAATTACTGACTCTACACTCTAAAATAGACGTCTGCGCACCCAGGCACAGCCGTAGCCAATGACACGATATCCCTTCTCACGAACAAGGTACTCTACGAGCCGCTGCTATTCCGTATGCATAAGCAAGGGTTGATCCCCGCTTGGTACAGTCTTGCGCTTGCCAGGCTCCCGAGAGGTCAGTCAGCCGGAAGCGGAGGGTTTCTCGGCCTTGGAGCATTGCCAGGCATAGAGACCAGAGGACCATTCGTCACTACGCCTGTGGAGCTCACGGACGCACTGCCGGTAGAGCTGACTGGCGGCAATATCAGCGAATGGACACTGAGCGTGGAAGGTGTGGTTTGGAGCCCTGGAAACTCGTCGATCACTCCCAAGACCAATAGTACGGCTTTCAAGGCCGTCGTCGACAGCGGAAACTTCTTCAACCAACTTCCACAGGAGATCGCGGACCAGGTCAACGCAGCATTTACGCCTCCTGCGACGTACGATGTCACTACGGACAGCTATATTGTTGGCTGTGATGCGATATCGCCCCCTTTTGGCCTCATCATTGCCGGTACGACGTTCTCCCAGAGCCCTGACGACATGATCTTCCAGTTTCCCAACGGCACTTGCGTGTCGACCATCAAGAGATCGGCGACTGGAGAAGGTCTCGCGCTTAACTTTTTAGGTGCGGCCTGGCTTCAAAACGTCATTGCCGTGTTCGATTTCGGCAGAAATGAGATGCGGTTCGCGCAAAGAGCTGACGGTGGTGCTGTGTTCAATGGCTCCACGACCAGTACTAGGAATGGCACTAGCACCCCCTTTATGATCTCTTCGGCTGGGCAGTTCAAGTCTTCTCGGCGGTTTGGTAGCAGTGTTCTACTACTGTTAGCTTGGGGTATCGGTGTTTTGGTCTTGTAATATGTATATCTGTCAGGCTTTGGAACTCACCTTAGACCGTCTCAATTTATGTCACAGTTCTCACTGCTGGTAGGGCCAGTATTGACTTATTGTTATTGCACGAAGGAGGGAAAAACCCCTATTCTAGGTCGGAATCTATCTAGCTTGTATATATACCCGGGCCATGGGCCCGTGCCCAGTACCCCCGGGTTCCGGGGTTAATCCGTAGCGTTCCGTGACAATTTAGTTTCTCCAAAGAGCCTATACATAGATAGAGAGTTTTCACCCCGTTTCTTCTTCTTCTTTTTCTGTATACCTAGTAGATTTTCTCACGGAATGACACCCAAATTCTTCGCCACTCCCTCTAAACCGTTGACGCTTTCATCAAGGGCATCGCTAACTTGCCACTCCAATGCTACAGGTGGACACGGTGTCTGGTATTGCGACATAAAACGCGAGGCAATATCAGCTAAAACGCGGCTATCAAACATGCCCTCACGTCTACCATTTAGAGCTGATAGCAGGTCAAAGGCTCTCTTGAAGATGGTAATATCAGTACACTTTATAACGACCAGGAAAAGGGGCGCAATGATGCCAGTTTCGACCGCTAGGGATCTGCTACCCCCTCCCTGGGCCTGAGGTGTTGATTCTATCAGGTCCAGAATTTTATTCAACTTATAGTTGTTCACGGAATCAGGTGCCCCGCTGAATATTGATGGGTCGTGAGGGAAACTAGCTGCCAATAGGAGTCGGAAAACGTAGTAATGGATGCGTAAAATGGCAATGCCCGGATCGTGTGCCGCTTCAGCTTCAAAGACTTGAGCCGCACGGCCTTCTTCCCCATCACCTTCGTTCCTAGAATGGGGACCGCTGCGCTCTTCCGGGGGAATCGATTGCTCGTGGCCATATTGATTGAGCTTCTCGTTCCATTTTTTGTACGCCTCCTCGATTGCCTGCTTTTCTAGCTTCAATTTCTCTGGTAGGTCATGCTCTGGACAGAATTTGAACGGGTTATTAGATATTAAGAATTGTAGCATTCTACTTTGCAGTCTCGTTAGGTCTGCTTGCGCATCATCGATAGTCTTGAAAGTACGGGATGCCGATGTTTCGGGCTCCACGGTAGAACCCAATCGTGTAAGAGGGCGAGCATCGTCGAACATGCTGGCTTGTAGATCAAATCGAGCTAACGTTTGTTCTAGTAAATCTAGACGTTCGGGGTTGCGACTGTCAGGCACGAGACGCCCTCCTTCTTTGTGACGGGCTAGAATTGCCATTCCGCTGTTAAGATGCCGTATAGCCGCCTCCGTGTTGCCGTGCGTATTCTCAAAACAGAAAAAAAGAACCGAGCAGATAAGAGGAACGATCGCCGATACTTCTTCCTTATTATCAATGCCAGCACTCATGTACTTGCGTAGAGACCGCATGGCTTTGCCGTAGTGCACCATAGCGTCGGGTGATGGGAGATTGCCGCTATTATGATTTGTTGTTATATAATTCTGGTGTGCACAGCTGAGTGCAACGACAGCTTGACGGACAACAATGTTATCGTGGCTATGATGCAGTACAAGACGTGTCCAGAACTCTGAACTAAGGTGCCCGGACAAATCCTCGGCACCTTGGACACAATAGTAATGCAGTAATCGCCGATCTTGTTGGCTACCAGGAATACGAAACGGGATAGCATATGCCGCGATTGGTGGTAAAATTAGCGAGGTAGCTACCTGGTTGTTGAGAACAGCAGTTGGATATCCATCACAGGCCGTGCCGGTTTCTGAACATCGTCGACAATAGGGCTTCGTCTCATCACATTTCAGATGCCGAGCCCTAAATATTGTCAGAACCACTGATGAGAGTCGATTGAAGAAGAAACTTACTTGCATTTTCCACAGCCGCCCTTAGATCTCGGGCCCCCCTTCCGCCTTGCTTTTTGTTGACATGTTGACATACTAATTTAGCAGCACATCCTCGAGATTCGAAAAACCTTTGAAATGCAGATTCAACGCGCCCTTTTTTCAAACCCAATTCTGTATAGTCTAGCGACCTTTACATAATATGCACCTTTAATATTGGGGCTTCGATTTGTTGTTGCCGCCTGTTTGCAGAGTGTATGTGAATTATTTAGCTCCGTCCTTCCACGCCTAATACAGGCTTTGGCAGAGGGCTTTGCATCACGAAGTAATAAAGGTAAAATGCTACGCCACGGCAGGGGGCGGGAAACGAAAGATACCGCAGCATACGCCGTATCTTCCACACGTCGAGAAAAACTGAGGTATGTCAGCTCCGTAAGCTGATCAAACAACTCAGCCAACGGCTAACCTATTATGGCGGAAACTGATCCTATCTAAATAAAACGAACGTTTTTAGTGCCCCTGCCCCTATACCAAAGGTCCAGGGTTTAGGTATTGATTATCGGCTGCTTCTTTTACATGCATATCGAAATATATGTTGCAATTGCAAGCCGTCTTCGCAACGCCTACTTCAATTCGCCCCATCCAATTGTTCTTATTTTAGCGAGTAAATAGTTCTTTACATTGTAATAGTTAGCATGAGGTAGTATTCGAGAGCTGCATCATCTCGCATCCCCGCGCATGTAATAGTTAACTTAGTTTCGGATATCAATTGAAGCAGACCAACACATCGTTATCGTATAAGTGCTTAGATAGCCCGGTCTCAAGGATGGTAGCTCCCTACATCTTCGCAGTCGTCTGTCCACTACCATCTGTTGAGGAGAAATTATCAATGCAACCGATGACGGGACGAAGGACCAAGCCTACGAAAGGAACAGCAACGAACGAGGCCAACGCTATTCCTTGTTATCTACCTCGATTGCCCCGGCCAGTTAGGTATAGTCGAGGAAGAAGTCTACTCGAGTAACCTAGGTAAGTGACGGGGTTCCGAGCCGGGGGGAAGCAAGACGATCCATGAATTACATCAGCCAGTATCTGGAAGTGCAAGCTTTGGTACTGCTTCTATTATGACTCAAATTTAATTACTTCAGTATAATGCGGTCATAAATGCGGGATTCCGATGTGTTCGGCCGTGCCGTACTGCATAAAAGCGTGAGAGCAGGTATATCTTTGCAGCGTCTGGCGTACCGGCCGGCGCTGGAGCAGCCGATGTGGCATAGCGGCAGGTATAAGGAGGCGTCCTAGCATTCTCCGGGCGCTGAAGCAGCGGTAGAGTCATCTCAAAGCTGGAGTATACCCTCTTATCCTCGATACCGACGGATGGAGAACGCGCCGAAGCAATTCCGCACAAGCCCCCCGGTACCCCCGCGCCCCTAGGCAGGCCAATAGCCAAGAGCGGTTTCAGCGCCCGAGCCCATCCCGGTCGCGTGTATGCTACCCAAAATCCGGGAATAATTACTACCTAGCGTACCGTATGTACAACTCAACTCCGTGCCCTCCTACGAAAGGAATGTTGAAAATAACTCGGCCAGAGTACAACATAGAAAACGGGCATCTTTATCCAATTCCTACCTAGCCTCGCGCAATCCAGCTGCTGCTTAAAAGACTGTTCTGTTAGGAATTCATATGAATTAATATAGCGGAAGCACCTATACATAGGTGAATCCGCTAGAGATCGACACCAACCACCGGGGGATGGAGATATACGGAGGGGTGTCCGGTATTCCGAATCCCGCAACATCAAAATGGCGCTATACAGCACACCACCACGTGAACTTCTGATGTTGCAACGACGTCTTTACTGTTTTAATCTAGTGTGTGTGCAAGCCCAGCACAGCAAAGTTGACCCAAATTAACTCCAAGTTGCGGCAGACGCATATCTCGGTGTTAAGTACAGGGATGACGGAGAGCGAGACCGCGTGGTTATGTACGTAGTAGATGCCGTAGCGCTGGTTCAATGTTCATCTTTCATTTCCCTAGAGAAGCGATGTTAGATATATAAGAAAGCCAAGTCCCTACTCGTGCTCATTGGAAAATCCCCATCATCAGTCGCCAAGGCAATTGTCACTCACCATGGAACTACCGACGTCAATCACTGCTGTCTTGGACAGCCCTACTTCATACCTCCCTCAGCTGGGCATCGCACTCCTGCTATGGGCGTGCATCGCCGGCGCCGGTCGCGTCATTTACAACATCTTCTTCCACCCCCTACGCAAATTCCCCGGTCCGCTCGTTTGTCGCGCGACCAACATCTGGCGTGTTAGCAAGATTCTAGCCGGCGATTTGCCTCAGCGTGTGAGGAAAATGCACGAGCAATATGGCCCTGTAGTTCGTATCGCGCCTCATGAGTTGGCATTCATCGACTCCCAAGCCTGGAAGGATATTTACGGACACCACAACTCCTACGAAATGGCCAAGGACGACAAGTTCTACCGCCCGATGGGTAGGCGCGTGGCTGACACGATAGTGTCTGCGGATCGCCAGCATCATAGTTTACTAAGGCGCCAAATGTCCCACGGTTTCTCTGATCGCTCCATGCAGGCCCAGGAGCCCATCTTCCGTGAATACGTGGACCTCCTTACCAAGCGACTGGCCGAACGAGCAGACACCGGCAAACCAGTGGACATGAAAGCCTGGCTGAATTTCACCACTTTCGACGTCATTGGTAATCTCGCTTTCGGCTCGGATTTTGGTTGTCTCGCCAATTCACATTATCACCCGTGGGTTGAGGCGATTACAGGCAATTTAAGAGATATAGCATCGATGAGAGCCTTTCTCCAGTTTGTCCCTTCTTCCATGGTATTCAGACTCAATCAGCTCGGAGTTTTCAAAGGGAGAAAGGCACATATGTCATACACCAAAGACAAGCTGAGCAGCCGTCTGGAGATGGAGGCTGAGCGACCAGATTTTATTGAGGGACTGCTTAAGAAACGAGATGTTCTTGTGAGTCTACTGTTATCGTGTGATTGAATATATATATATACATATATACTAACTCAGAATCTAGTCGCTAGAGGACCTTGAAGTGAATGCCGCAGTCCTTGTGCTCGCTGGCTCAGAAACCACTGCCACCCTATTATGTGGCGCCGTATATTTATTAGGATTACACCCTGACATCCTTGCTAAGGTTGTCCATGAGGTTAGAACGTCGTTCAAGATGGAGGATGAGATCGATCTAATATCAGTTAATGCTCTGAGCTATATGTTGGCATGTCTTAACGAGACCTTCAGGATGTATCCTCCTGCTCCAGCCGGGCTACCAAGGGTTGTGCCTAAAGGTGGTTGCAACGTAGCTGGCCATTGGATCCCCCCAAGATGTGAGTTTCTTTCCCCGTTCCCGCGCTCCATTGCGGGATATTATAAGTAGCGAGCTCAAACTGATCGGACTTCACGCAGACGTCTGTGTCAGTATGGCAGCTTGCCGCCAATTACAGCTCTAGAAATTTCACCAGACCAGAAGAATTCCACCCAGAGCGTTTCCTTGGTGATCTGGAGTTTGCCAAGGATGACCTTAATGCAGTTCAGCCATTCAGTGTTGGGCCCCGTAATTGCATCGGGAGAAAGTAAGTGCTGTTATTCACCTACATTTGCGCTGTCACTGACAATAGTTTTCTAGCCTGGCATATGCCGAGATGAGGCTGATACTAGCGAGGATTCTGTATAGATTCGACATCGCGCCGGCTCCAGGGGCTGAAGGTTGGATCGACAGGCAAAAGATCTACTCGATATGGGACAAACCTGAACTACCTTTCTACTTGAAATCCGCCGCCAAAACTACGTGAGCAATACTGAAGGGCCTTGCGGTTGGCGTTACCATTTGGTTATAGGTGAGGAAAATTTTCAAGTCTTCCAAGATTTCATCCCAGATTTCTAGGAGCGTGTTAGAAGGTAACGGCTAATTTTAAGAGTGTATTAGTCTCTATTAAAGGCTCTTTTGGCCTCGTCTCAAAATTCTCGACTACTTAATTCAAAGTTCAGGAACTAGTGATCTATAAAAATTTGCGAATCACCAAGTAGCTTTGAGATTTCTATGTCATTTTAAATAACCTCATATTTTTGTATATCAAGAACAGGATAGCATTAATGGTTATCCCCTCCAACACATAGTGTCATAATTGGTTTAGTAAAGGAACAATCAAATTTAGTTTGGAAGTCAAATGAATTCACCTAGGATAATTGCAACGATGGACCTTTGTAAGCCAATTATTATACCACGTCCCACGAACAGTATGCTATATTACTCCTTCTTGGCTTGTTATTGGCTCTATACAACTTGGGAGTTATCGAGAGCATGTGACGTCACCATGTAGTTACTAATCGAGAATCGACTAGCCAGATCAAGATAGAGACTTTTACGTGTGTCAATGGCATAATTAGAGACAAAGGGACTTCTGTATATAGTAGAATAGCCTCACGTAGGTTACAGAGACCATCGCGCAACAACAACAGTCTATTGCCTACCCGCATACTAGGGTTCATGACAACGTGGAATTATAGAGAGAGAAGCAGCTCTCGCTCGGTTGCGATATCCACTTTATCAGATGGGACGTCGACCATCCGGCTGCTCCGGGCCTCAACATTACCACTAGCGCGAACCGGCAGAGATGGCGTAAGCCAACACATTTGTCTTGGGGCCGTACAACAACTCAATGGAGCGGTGTTTCGTACGGGTTCTGTCCTATTTCTGGCCGGCGTGTGCAAAGGGCACATCTATCTATAATGTTGATATCACGTCAAGATGAGTGGGCGTAATGTTCAACCTCGGAGAAGTGGCCTCTTCCGGTCTTTCACTGCAGTCGCACAAAAAACCCAGTGGTCTGTAATACAGCTGTCGCAGTCTTAGAAGGCCATAAAGATAGAGCAATCGGCTGATGTGATTTTACCTCCTATAAAGAATCTCCTCGAACGTAGTCCCATCGCTCCCCGAACAGCATCAGGGATATTCGAGGGCGGGTCGACTAGTGGGCTCCCTGAAGCGGCTATAGCTGCGTCATGACTAACTTAGGCACGTGGTCGTTTGATGAAGCCACTAGACGTCAGACCA
The DNA here is from genome assembly GCA_003426235.1 of Xylaria polymorpha. Taxonomy (NCBI): domain Eukaryota; kingdom Fungi; phylum Ascomycota; class Sordariomycetes; order Xylariales; family Xylariaceae; genus Xylaria; species Xylaria polymorpha. The sequence continues at coordinate 134,078 of NQIM01000053.1, forward strand.
ATGATTGACGATTCTTTAGATGTTTCATTCTCACATCGCAAGCCGTGGCAAGCCTATCGCAGACTATGTAACTCGCTCTCTAGCTCTGCAAAGCGTTGCTCAAGGTTGTGGATGTGGATATCCTTTTCATGTGAAGTTTGTGTTAGACTCTGCGATCATATGACCTTTTCTTGCTAAGGGAATCAAAATAACTTGCTAGTCGCTCATGATGATGAAATTGACAGCATCGAATAGGTTCGCGGACACAATGGATAGTACCTAGGTTAGTCGGTTTTAAGCTTTATCCAGTTCGTTGGCCAAGTCTACAATAGGGCACTGGAAGGTGCGCAAGAACTGAATCAGTACCAAACGTGCTAATATACGCCAAGTTTTGAATTACTCTGCTCTGTACATGCGTACGTCTATTACCTAAATACCTAAGGTACTAGTTGTTAGATTTAAGGGGTGGAAATGATGGCCCTATTGAGTGGATTCTCTACCTACACTTATTTAATATAGCGCGTACGAACGTAAAAATATAACTTTATATATAATTAATTTAATTAATTATTAATTAAATTAAAATTGTTTAATTTTAATAATTAAAGTTTTATAATATTTAATACTATTATTAAAGCTAAATTAAATAACTATTATAGTAATAATAACTTTATTAA